>CABEGB010000333.1:0-43593 GCA_901521435.1 Crematogaster levior
AAGGAGGCTCTTTACTAAATCGAAAGATGAGATAGAGTACTGGGAATTGATATTGTTATAAAATAAGTTATTCTGAACCTATCCTCAAAATTTCAGCATAGGTCAACGTGCTAAATTTTGAGAAAAAACTTGTTAAAGTTTGCATTTTTAACATAGGCCTTATGGGTGGTTATGAATTTTTGACCGGAAGTGATAGATTTTCTTAGCGAAAAGATGGGTCACGTTGACAGAAAACTGAAGAATTATAGTTGAGACATTGATCTATCTGATGGTACTTCAAATGATGTATGTAAACGTTACTTTTTTAAAGATATTAATGTTAGAAAGTAACACTTCGTAGGTTAGAGAGAAATTAGTTGGCGCGCGGTATTCCAAAAATGCGCGCGGGAAATTCAAATTTCAATCAGTTTCGTTCGTCTTAGGTGATATCTTTAATACTGTAGTTTTTCGCTCTGTAACGAGCTTTAATTATGTTTGTATGTTAAGGAAGAAATATATATATAAGGATATATGGTTATTTTGAATCACCCTGTATATACAAGCACGTATATATAATAGAATTCATGATACAATAAATAGTATTAATTTATTAAAATTAGTAACACAGTTTGTTTTTAACAATTTTTAATTATCATAAATAAATAGTATTCATTTATTAACATTAGCAATACAACTTGTTTTAAATAATTTTTTACTTTAGCATTAAGAATTTTATGAATTTATAATTGAAAGACTAGTTTCTGATTGGTTAGTATCACAACTGGAAAATATGCTACATATTTTTTCAAGCACCTTCTTATTGCTTGTAACACGAGGCTTGCCGCCTACACTTTGACTTAGTAAGACCTGTACACCAGTCAATCCACTTTTTTCAAACGTATCATCTAGTATTTTTTTACTTATTCCAGCTTTTGCCATCTTTCCAATCATGACAGAAGAAATCTCTTTTTTGTACTGTTGTAAAGTCGCTTTATTTTGTATTTCAGTAGCTTTAATAATTTTTTGTTGAATTAAAAATTCTATACTTTTGGAATTTTTAATGATTGTTTCGTTTGAGATGTCTACTTTTTTTAAAATCTCTTTCAAAGTACGTACATCTTGTAGTGCATCATGCAAAGTTTCAACATTAAAATTAGGCAAATAATCTAATGCAAGACTTGTAATTGAAAACTTTTTTTTCTCCTTTTTTCGGTCGCTAAGAATTTCTTTAGTTATTTGTAATGAATCAGCGAATCCGGCAACAACTGAAGAAAATTCTTTCGCATAACCCACTGTATCCATTAGTTTCATTAATCTAGGAGCATCAAACCTACCAAAATAAAAAGTATATTTGAAACAATAAAATTTGAAAAATAAAATGCAATTAATAAATTGCTTAATATTTACCTGAAACAATTATGTGCTACCAATATACAATTTTCTAATTTTTTCAAAAAAAGTATTAACTGCATTGCAGCTTCTTTTGCTGAGACTGTGATTAATTTTTGGTCTCGTAAAAATAAGTTGCCATTTTTTGCGTGAAGGCCTGTAACCATAGAGGCACTTTTACAGATGGCCTGTGTTGGTGTAACATAAACCGAAAAATCTGATTTTTCGCTGCTCGCAGCAATCTGTAGAATTTCATCTGTTGTTGCAAAACCAGAAGTTTCCAAGTCGAAATAAACGATAGCGCAGTTGGAAAAGTCAGTAACTTTTGACAAAATACTATTATCTACAATACTTGATGCAATATCGTGCATAGCAAATCCAGTTTCATACGTAATGCCTTCTTTTCGAACGTTGACAGTTGCTGCGTTTGACCGTCTTTGTTTTAACTGTAGCCTTTTTCTTTTAAATTTAATACTACTTTTTCTAATTTTATGTAAACGACTTTTCTTATCCTGTAAATAACGATAACTTGAAGATGCTTTTCCTGGTGACATTTGTAATTTTTTGAAAACATTATTCGCGTAAGATTTCCCTTTATTCTTTTGGCAAATTGCAGCAGCTACTCGATAATTAAACGAATCAGATGAAGCATAGAATCGTGATTTAGGATGTTTGGAAGAAACGATATTATTCGTGGATTCATTTCCTTGAGTAGAGCCACAATGAGAAATTTTGTCCGCAGAGTTTGCGTAACGCGTAAATAATTGTGTCAAGCTTAAACGAAGATCTGGACATGTAAGTGGCTTACCACCAGGTAAATACTTATAATTATAATTCTTTTCCGTTGACACAGAAGAATGACACCACTCTCCACAAGTTTCATGCTCACCGAAGGCGTGAGGCACTATGGTAAGCAAAGCTTTTTTTATTTCACCAGGGTCACCTTTATTCTGTTTTACAGATAAAGAAAAATTTTTTGAAAAATAACTTATCAGTTTCCGAGGTACTTTTTGTGCATAAAGAGCATTGTTAAAATTTTTTAAGACGTGATTCCAATCGCTCCACTTTTCAATGTCATGAGTCGTCGCTTCTCTAAGAGATGCCATGGTGCTTGAATCATTGTCTCCTATGAGAACATTTACGTCAACATTTTCTTTTTCAAATAGAGGATTGTCGACTATCATCTCTACAGCCATATGTGGCTCCATAGCTTTTGCAGAATCCATAAAATTGCGTCGACAATTGTGATCATCTGTTGAATGGCCTTTTTTACAGAACCGACAGTCTTTGCTTCTAGTGGCATAGGACAAAACTTTTCCCGTGTGAAAACCTATCACTGTAGAATGACCTATTTTACATATTGCACAGATTATTATATAGTTTTATACAAACTTTACACGATTTGCAAGTATAAAACAGTAATTTTATAAAATATTGACCTGATAAGCTATTGTAAGTTTTTCCGTTCCCCCTTTTTTGCCAACCACCATCGAATGATACCTTAAGATGAACTTTTTGCTCAGGTTCAGTGGATAAACAAGTATTTACGTTTCTGTTGCTTTCGTTCATTCTATACAAAAATGTAAAGAAAATAAAAAAAAATTTCTAATAACTGAATTATATCAGTATCATATTATGAACTCCTGCATTAAAATTGTAATAATATGCTCTTCAAATAATTACAATGGCATATTAAAAAAATGAAAAAAAAATACTTTTTTATTTAGGACAATGTTAGGAACTTGGGAAAAATGTTAGATTAGTACAATTTATTTAATTTTTTAAATGATTTTTATTTCACTTCTTTCTTTATTATTTAATTAAAAATTATTAGAAATTTCATGATTCTTAAGCTATTAACTGATATCAGAACTAACAGACATAAGAAATTTATATGTATATACTATATATATGTCTGTATATATTCTGTTTATTAAACTGTAAAAACATATAATAAATTCAATACAAAGTATTTGTTAGCGTAGACTATTAAATAAAATTATATAAAAATCTTATTCTGTGACACGATTGAGTAATGTATTTCTTGTAATTGTTACGTAGACTATTAAATAAAATTATATAAAAATCTTATTCTGTGACACGATTGAGAAATGTATTTCTTGTAATTGTTAAAAGCACGCATAATGTTTTACCTATCTTCCAAACTTAAAACTTTTTCCTGGTGTATACTCTCTAGACAGGACTCTTGGGCTACTTCTTCTATCACCTTTCCAACTCTTCTCTCATAAATTTTTAACGTTTTTGTTGAGACTGGTGGAATATCCATAGTTGTAAGTAACGTATTAACATGAGTTTCACCAATTCCTGTATCCAGCATTCCAAAAGCTATCCTATGGTTTATAGGAAATCCACCTTTTTGAGAATCCCACTTATCTGTTCGAACACGAATCAGACGATTGCATTGGCTGCACATTACTTTAAAAATACTAGCTAGACCATTCACTTTTTCCTCTTTTATATTATTTAGCGATAAAGGAATTTTGCATTGCTCGCACCACAGCTCATTTCCTAAAACTTTCAAATTTACTACTCTTCGAGCTCCAAGAGAATCATCCTTTTGTAAACATTGAGATGGACCAGTTTTTTCTGCCTATATGAATTAAATATAAATAGTTGTTATAAAATAAACAAGAAAATTTAATAAGCAAATTGTAAATTTACAAAAAGTTATTTTATTTACGTCAATAACTTTATACCTAACTCACAATAATAAAAACAGTGGCAATATGTTGTATTGTTTATTATGTACTAACCTCACGAGCGATTAGCTCCCTTCGTTTCGCTAGGGCTTTCACATTATTCTCACGAGCGATGACATTCTTTTTTTTAGCGAATTTACCCTTTAAGTAACCTCTCGTGTGGTGTAGTAAATTATCAGACATTGTTTAAAAAAAATCTTAACTTATATCGCAAGTATGCAAGCAGACGTTGTGTTAGGCGATGTGATGATATGTATCGTAGACGTTATGAGCATGCGCATTACGTTTATAACCGTCGACACTAAAATAGTCAAACGACTTATTAACAAAAACTTACAAATTTATAAAATAATCATGTAAGTTGTTGTTTTACTTATTAAAATTCATTTTTTATTTTTTCATATACATTTTGGGTGATTACATGGGCGAATTCAATAAATAATTTTCGGATTGCTACAATGACTAGAGCAGTCGGTAAAGAGCCTCCTTAAGTGATTAACGGGCGCTATCGCACTATGCTTGCTGATATATAAGGCTATAGCAGCTTCCTGTTCTTGCGTTTTGGTAGATATGGGTTTGAATGGAATTTTGCATTCCAATAATTGCGATTTGTTTGCTGCTTTATGTTTTTTTGTATTAGCATGCAAGATCAAATCGCTCAATTTGCACTGTATATTGCACTTACAATACTTGCAGTAAGCTTTAGTTTTATCCGTCATATCTTCACGAATCCAATCTTTTAACGTAGGGTTCGATTTCCATTCTAATCGAAATTTCTGCTGGTACACAGGTTTTCCCATTTTCACCGAGTACAGCACAGATAAATAGTCGAATGTAAACGTAATGCACAGGTTATCACAGATCACAGATATATTTTAAATAAGTTAGGTTAAGTTCGCGAAGAATTTATGATAATCATTATAGATGGCGATCTCAACTAACCTACCGGGGTGCGTTCCAAAACCTTACTTTGGTTACTAAAATGCTATAGTTTATGTCACGTATATTATAGATTTCAGTAACCAAAAGTGAATTTTGGAACGCGGCTTAGTTGACTTTAAAAAACGCTAGGAAAAAGCCAGAAAAATATTTTATAAAGTCAGAATTACCGCTATCCGCATTTTCAAAATTTACTAGCTAGATGAGCTTTAAAAAACGCTAGATCTAGCGAGAAAACTGCTAAATTGGCATCACTGGAGCCGGTTGGGGGCCAACTCGTACCCGTGAGGAGGGTTGAGCCACCCTGGAGCGGATTGGAAGAGGTATTCAAGGCTGCGTCTCCCTGGAGCCGGTTGGGGGTCTACCCGGAGTCCGTGAAGCAGGGTAGTACCGCCCTGAAGCCGGTTGGGAGAAAAGGATCTTCTTCTGCCCCTCTAGGATTGTCGGGGCGACAATCTGGAAGAAGGGGGGCAGTGTTGCGCCCGCTCCTGGTCACTCGGTACGCAGTGAAGAAGCGTACCGGAGAATGAGTCTCGTTCCCTGGCGACGCTTGTTGATGGTTGCCAGGTGAGTTGTTTTACGAGCTGTCAAGCCGCGAAAACGCTTGTATCCGAAATTCTATAATAAATCGTTTGATTATATTCCCTGTATTGTTCCTTTCCCGCGTGAGAGCCGCGAATCGCATATGTGTGTGATAACTGAGCGAGAGAGCGCAACAATATTTATATTAGCTTATATACATATGTTGTAATTCCATAAACTGTGTAACTAACATTGTATGTAAGTAATATAGCTATAAACTATAATAAAACAAAGTATAAACTATGAATATTGGGACTTAACTTTATAATACACGCGTCGCTTACACTTTATCATATTACGCTATTTTAATATTTTAAAATATTGCAGCAACATTGCAAAAGTAATTGCAAATAATCTCTGCAATATCTCTGCAATATTGCACGGCAATGTGCAATGTTGCAACATTGCGGCAATGTTGCTGCAAGTTTCTGTGCTGTATGGGCAGTACTGCTACATAGAATTTCTTCATCTCGACGATTTGTAAGCTGTACAGTTAATTTCTTTCGAAATTCAGTGATATACATATTATTTTTCGTTGTATTTTTAAAACAGAGCTGTTATTTAGTTGCATGTTTCAGGCCGATTCCGTCGGTCGACGCCTACTGTCTCCCTCTCGCGGCGCGTGACGCTTCATCTCAGGAGCATTACGCGTATTATAAGTATGACAATATTCCAATTCCCCTAAATCTGTTAGAACATTCTTTCTTTGAATAATTTTAGACAAATAATCGAAAATCCTTTTGTTGTTATTATTTTAAATAATAATATTTTACATTATTATTATTATACGATATATTATTTTATGTGTATCGCCTTAGGATTCCCTGGTTTATACTCCTGTTTACGGGTGGGTACCAAGTAAGTAGGATATTTTTTTTTATTTATTGGGGTGGGTTAAGGAATTTTCGGACTAAGTGGCATGTTTTCAGTATTACGGCTTTTTGGATAGTTGTGTGTATTTGTGTGTATAGATTGAGTTTATGTAGGTTCTGTGTAAATGAGGATCGTGTGACTCCTGTTGGTGACATGATAAATGGTAGGATAATGATTTTATTTTGTTTCCATGTTGTTTTATATCTATCGCTAGTGGTGTGTATTTATCTATTTTTTCTTGTTTTTTGGTTTTTATGTTTGTGTCGTTGGGGATAGCTATGCCCAGAAAGTAGGTGACTTTGTTTTCCTTCAGTGTGTTATATTTGGTTTGTTGTATCCGTTCCGTTGTATTGTGTTCTGTGATGAGTGCTATTTCTTGGTGAATTATTTTAGCTACTATATTGTGCCTCTCTGTGTATTCTGTACTAGCGAGGAGTTTACATCCACTAGTGATGTGGTCTATTATTTCTGGATATTGGTGACATCTTCTGCACTGGTTGTTTTGTTTGTTTGGGTTTTTCAGAATGTGTTTCATGTAGTTTTTAGTTGCTATCACCTGGTCTTGTATTCCTATTGTAAATCCTTCTGTTTCTGGTTGTAGTTCTCCTTTTGTTAACCATGTGCATGAGTATAATTTATTGATGTGTGTTTTTTGTGACCATTTTGTTGCTTTATCTGTTGTGTGCGTTTCATCGTTGTTGTTAATATCTCGTTCTTCTGGTTCTTGTTGTTGACTGAGATTGAGTGGTGTTTATATTAGTGTCTGATGTGTTAACTGCTCTGTGTAGTGAACTGCCTTGTTTATTGTGGAAGTATTGTCTTAAGTCGTTGATTTGTTTGTTGTGTAGCTGTGTGATATCTATGAGCCCTCTTCCCCCTTGTACATGTGGAAGTGTCACACGTTGGATGCATGATTTGAGTGGTGCATGCGGTATTTAGTTAGCATGGTTCTGTTTAGTCTGTTCAGTTCTTCAGTGTCCGTATTCGACCATTTGATAACGCCAAATGAGTATGTTAGAAGTGGTATTGCGTATGTGTTTATTGCTTTCACTGTGTGTTTAGAATTAAGTTTACTTTTGAGTATGGATGTGATTCTTGCTTTGTATTTTTGTGTTATTTGTTGTTTAATGTTTTTATGTTGTATTTTTGTATTTTGATGAAAATCTAGATATTTGTATGTTTCTTGTTCTTGTAGTGATGTGATGAGCTGTTCATTCATTGTCTCTATTTCCTCGTTCTCTTCCCACTTGCCTTTTATCATTTTGTTGATCGTTTTACATTTGTCTATTCCAAATTCCATGTTGATGTCTAAACTGTAGTCTGTAGTTTTGATAAGTTGTTTGATTTGTATAGGTGTTGAGGCGTATAATTTAATGTCGTCCATGTATAGTAAGTGACTGATGATATGTAGTGTTCTTTTTCTGTGTTTTATTGCATATCCTTGCCTTGTGTTATTGAGTGCTTATGAAAGTGGGTTTAGGCAGATGCAGAACCATAGTGCGTTCAGCGAGTCTCCTTGGAATATTCCTCTTCTTATGTGTATTTCTTCTGTTTCTATTTGTGTGTGTCGGTGTGTAGATGTATTTTTGTTCTCCATGTGTTCATCACATGTTAGGAACTGTGTGAGTGTGTCGGGGATTTTGTATATTTCCAGGACTTGTCGTAACCAACTATGTGAAACAAAGTCAAATGCCTTCTTATAGTCTATGTAGCACGTAGAGGTTTCGTTGTTGTTCTGCTTGTTTTATTATTGTACTGTATATTATAAGTTGTTCTATGCATCCTTGACTTTGTTTACGACAGCCTTTCTGTTCTTCTGTCATGATGTTATATTGTGTGAGGTGTAGTTCTATTTTTTGCGTAATTAGTGATGTTATTATTTTGTATAGTGTTGGTAGGCATGTGAGTGTAGGTCTGTAGTTTTTCATTAGCAGGGTTTTCTGTATTATTATTTTTTTGTTTGACGTATGTTCTACCTTCTGTGAGAAAGATTGGTGTTTTGTGTGGGTGTTTGATAATCTTGATAGTGGCGAAGTTATGGCGGTGATGGTGGCGATGATGGCGATGATGTTGGCGACGATGGCGATGATGGTGGCGATGATGGTGGCGATGATGGTGGCGATGACGGCGATGATGGTGGCGATGATGGCGATGATGGTGGCGACGATGGCGATGATGGTGGCGATGATGGTGGCGATGATGGCGATGATGGTGGCGATGATGGCGATGATGGTGGCGATGATGATGGCGATGAATGGCGATGATGGTGATGATGGTGGCAATGATGGTGGCGATGATGGCGATGATGGTGGCGATGATGGCGTGATGGTGGCGATGATGGCGATGATGGTGGCGATGATGGCGATGAAGGTGGCGACGATGGCGATGATGGTGGCGATGATGGTGGCGATGATGGCGATGATGGTGGCGATGATGGCGATGATGGTGGCGATGATGGCGGCGATGGTGGCGATGATGGCGATGATGGTGACGACGGCGGGCGACGATGGCGATGATGGTGATGTGGCGATGATGGTGGCGATGATGGCGATGTGGCGATGATGGCGATGATGGTGGCGATGATGGCGGCGATTGGCGATGATGGTGGCGATGATGGCGATGATGGTGGCGATGATGGCGATGGTGGCGATGATGGCGATGATGGTGGCGATGATGGTGGCACGATGATGGTGGCGATGACGGCGATGATGGTGGCGATGATGGCGATATGGCGGATGGCGATGGATGGCGACGAGGTGGCGATGATGGTGGCGATGATGGCGATGATGGTGGCGATGATGGCGATGATGGTGGCGATGATGGCGATGATGGTGGCGATGATGGTGGCGATGATGGTGGCGATGATGGCGATGATGGTGGCGACGATGGCGATGATGGTGGCGATGATGGCAATGATGGCGACGATGATGGCGATGATGGTGGCGATGATGGCGATGATGGTGGCGATGATGGCGATGATGGTGGCGACGATGGCGATGATGGCGATGATGGTGGCGATGATGGTGGCGATGATGGCGATGATGGTGGCGACGATGGCGATGATGGTGGCGATGAGCAAATGTGGCGATGATGGTGGCGATGATGGCGATGATGGTGGCGATGATGATGGCGATGATGGTGGCGATGATGGCGATGGCGATGATGGCGACGATGGTGGCGATGATGGCGATGATGGTGGCGATGATGGTGGCGATGATGGTGGCGATGATGGCGATGATGGTGGCGATGATGGCGATGATGATGGCGATGATGATGGCGATGATGGTGGCGATGATGGCGATGATGGTGGCGACGATGGCGGCGATGTGGCGATGATGGTGGCGATGATGGCGATGATGGCGATGATGGCGATGATGGTGGCGATGATGGCGATGATGGTGGCGATGATGTCGATGATGTGGCCACGATGGCGATGATGGCGATGATGGTGGCGATGATGGATGGTGATGGTGGCGATGATGGTGGCGATGATGGCGATGATGGTGGCGATGATGGCGATGATGGTGGCGATGATGGCGATGATGGTGGCGATGATGGCGATGATGGTGGCGATGATGGTGGCGATGATGGTGGCGATGGCGATGATGGCGATGATGGTGGCGATGATGGCGATGATGGTGGCGATGATGGCGATGATGGTGGCGATGATGGCGATGATGCGATGATGGCGGCGATGATGGCGATGATGGTGGCGATGATGGCGATGATGGTGGCGATGATGGCGATGATGGTGGGCGATGGCGATGATGGTGGATGGTGGCGATGATGGTGGCGATGATGGTGGCGATGTGGCGATGATGGTGGCGATGATGGCGATGATGGTGGCGATGATGGCGATGATGGTGGCGATGGTGGCGATGATGGCGATGATGGTGGCGATGGTGGCGATGATGGTGGCGATGATGGCGATGATGGTGGGATGGCGATGATGGATGATGATGGCGATGATGGTGGCGATGATGATGGCGACGATGGCGATGATGGTGGCGATGATGGCGATGATGGTGGCGATGATGGCGATGGCGATGATGGCGATGATGGTGGCGATGATGGCGGCGATGGCGATGATGGTGGCGATGATGGCGATGATGGTGGCGATGATGGCGATGATGGTGGCGATGATGGCGATGATGGATGGCGATGATGGTGGCGATGATGGCGATGATGGTGGCGATGATGGTGGCGACGATGGCGGCGATGGCGATGATGGTGGATGATGGCGATGAATGTGGCGATGATGGCGATGATGGTGATGATGGTGGCGATGATGGTGGCGATGATGGCGATGATGGTGGCGATGATGGCGATGAAGGTGGCGACGATGGCGATGATGGTGGCGACGATGGTGGCGATGATGGTGGCGATGATGGTGGCGATGATGGCGATGATGATGGCGACGATGGCGATGATGGTGGCGATGATGGCGATGATGGTGGCGATGATGGCAATGATGGCGGCGATGATGGCGATGATGGTGGCGATGATGGCGATGATGGTGGCGATGATGGCGATGATGGTGGCGATGATGGCGACGATGGCGATGATGATGGCGATGATGGTGGCGATGATGGCGATGATGGTGGGATGGCGATGATGGCGATGATGGCGATGATGGTGGCGATGATGGCGATGATGGTGGCGATGATGGCGATGATGATGGCGATGATGGTGGCGATGATGGTGGCGATGATGGCGATGATGGTGGCGATGATGGCGATGATGCGACGATGGCGATGATGGCGATGATGGTGGCGATGATGGCGATGATGGTGGCGATGATGGCGATGATGGTGGCGATGATGGCGATGATGGTGGCGATGATGGCGATGATGGTGGCGATGATGGCGATGATGGTGGCGACGACGATGATGGTGGCGATGATGGTGGCGATGATGGTGGCGATGATGGTGGCGATGATGGCGATGATGGTGGCGATGATGGCGATGATGGTGGCGATGATGGCGATGATGGTGGCGATGATGGCGATGATGGTGGCGATGATGGTGATGATGGTAGCGATGATGGCGATGATGGTGCGCGATGATGGCGATGATGGTGGCGATGATGGCGATGATGGTGGCGATGATGGCGATGATGTGGCGATGATGGCGATGATGGGGCGACGATGATGGCGATGATGGTGGCGATGATGGCGATGATGGTGGCGATGATGGCGATGATGGTGGCGATGATGGTGGCGATGATGGCGATGATGGTGGCCGATGCGATGATGGCGATGATGGCGGCGATGATGGCGATGATGGTGGCGATGATGGCGATGATGATTTTTTTACGATGATGGTGGCGATGATGGTGGCGATGATGGCGATGATGGTGGCGATGATGGCGATGATGGTGGCGATGATGGCGATGGGTGGCGATGATGGTGGCGATGATGGTGGCGATGATGTGGCGGTGATGGTGGCGATGATGGCGATGATGGCGGCGATGATGGTGGCGATGATGGCGATGATGGTGGCGATGATGGCGATGATGGTGGCGATGATGGCGATGATGGTGGCGATGATGGCGATCATGGCGATGACGGCGATGATGGTGGCGATGTGGTGATGATGGTGGCGATGATGGCGATGATGGTGGCGATGACTTGGCGATGATGGTGGCGATGATGGTGGCGATGATGGCGATGATGGTGGCGATGATGGCGATGATGGTGGCGATGATGGCGATGATGGTGGCAGATGATGGCTTGATGGTGGCGAATGATAACTATATGAGGCAATGGTGGCGATGATAAAGGTCGATGATGGCGATGATGGCATAACGATGATGGCGATGATGGTGGCGATGATGGCGATGTGGTTTGGCGATGATGTCGATGAATGTCCGATGATGGCGATGATGGCGATGATGGTGGCGATTTGGTCGGATGGCGATGAATGGTGGCGATCGGCTCGTTAAAACAACGCACATTACTCTGATCGATGACTGCGATGACTGGCGAAGTTGGCGATGATGGTGGCGATGATGGCGATGAAGTGGACAAGATAAAAGTGTTTGATGACATTCTTGGCGATGATGGTCGGCGATGATCAATGATGGTGGCTCATGGCGATGACCCTGGCGATGATGGCGGTGATGTGGTGGCGATGATGGTGGCGATGATGAGATGATGGTGGCGATGATATCGATGGCGATGATGGTGGCGATGATGCGCGATGATGGTGGATGGCGATGATGGTGGCGAGGAGTGGCCATGATGGTGGCGAAGAGATGATGATGGTGGCGATGATGGCGGTGATGGTGGCGATGATGGCGATGAGAGGCGATGATGGCGATGGCGATAAATGGTGGCGATGATGGCAATGATGGTGGGTTTGACTGGCGATGATGGTGGCGATGATGGCGATGATGGTGGCGATGATGGCGATGATAGAGGCGATGATGGCGGCGAGGATGGCGATGATGGTGGCGATGATGGCAATGATGGCGGCGATGATGGCGATGATGGTGGCGACGATGGCGATGATGGTGGCGATGATGTCGATGAATGTGGCCACGATGGCGATGATGACGATGATGGTGGCGATGATGGTGGCGATGACGGCGATGATGGTGGCGATGATGGCGATGAAGGTGGCGATGATGATGGCGATGATGGCGATGATGGTGGCGATGATGGCGATGATGGTGGCGATGATGGCGATGATGGTGGCGATGATGGCGATGATGGATGATGTGGCGATGATGGCGATGATGGCGATGATGGTGGCGATGATGGCGATGATGGTGGCGCGATGGCGATGATGGCGATGATGGATGGCGATGATGGTGGCGATGATGGCGATGATGGTGGCGATGATGGCGATGATGGTGGCGATGATGGCGATGATGGTGGCGATGATGGCGATGATGGTGGCGATGATGGCGATGATGGTGGCGATGATGGCGGCGATGATGGTGGCGATGATGGTGGCGATGATGGCGATGGCGATGATGGCGATGATGCGTGGCGATGATGGCGATGATGGTGGCGATGATGGCGATGATGGTGGCGATGATGGCGATGATGGATGGCGATGATGGCGATGATGGCGATGATGGTGGCGATGATGGCGATGATGGTGGCGATGATGGCGATGATGGTGGCGACGATGGCGATGATGGTGGCGGCGATGGTGGCGATGATGGTGGCGATGATGGCGATGATGGTGGCGATGATGGCGATGATGGCGATGATGGCGATGATGGTGGCGATGATGGCGATGATGGTGGCGATGATGGCGATGCGGTGGCGATGATGGTGGCGATGATGGCGATGAATGATGGCGACGATGGCGATGATGGTGGCGATGATGGTGGCGATGCGATGATGGTGGCGATGATGGCGATGTGGCGATGATGGTGATGATGGTGGCGATGATGGCGATGATGATGTCGATGAATGTGGCGACGATGGCGATGATGGTGGCGATGATGGTGGCGATGATGGCGATGATGGTGGCGATGATGTCGATGAATGTGGCCACGATGGCGATGATGGCGATGACGGCGATGATGGTGGCGATGATGGTGGCGATGATGGCGATGATGGTGGCGATGATGGCGATGATGGTGGCGATGATGGGGATGATGGTGGCGATGATGCCGATGATAGTGGCGAAGATGGCGGTGATGGTGGCGATGATGGCGATGATGTTGGCGACGATGGCGATGATGGTGGCGACGATGGTGGCGATGATGGTGGCGATGACGGCGATGATGGTGGCGATGATGGCGATGATGGTGGCGATGATGGCGATAATGGTGGCGATGATGGTGGCGATAATGGCAATGATGGTGGCGATGATGGCGATGATGGTAGCGATGATGGCGGTGATGAGCAAAGTCCAGAGGGCTTCACCGCTCCTCGCAGTCGCACAATAGTGCGGAGCGCCTGCGGGGCACGCTCCGCACCGCCCGTCGTCCGATGACGACACGGGGGGGGCCGGGACACTATCCCCCCCCGCGCCGGCCCCTGAGGGTCCGAACCCTCTGGGGCGGTACGTTCTTATCCTTAATTGCCATTCTCATCATAAAATGTAATTTTTTTACGTGGTTGTCTTCCACGGGGGGGTTATTTCGGAGCCCCCCACTCCTAGGTCGGTTGGGATAACCCCCCTCACGAGCCCGACCTGCCCGGGTTTTTTAACATGGTTTTCCTTCCATGTGTGAGCTCTTAGACCCCTGGGATCTCTCCCAGGGGAGCCCCTCCACCACGGCAAGGTGGCTCACAACGGAGGGGAAATGTGGTTTATGATCATCATCATCTAACGTCGTGTTCGACGTGTGGTGATTAATAAAGTAGCATTATATACTACTTCATTAGTTTTCATGGGAAGATAGTGTGGTAGTTTCCCGTTGCTTTTCACACCGCAGTATTCTTTATCGCAGCGAACTGTGATAACTATATGAGGCAAACCTACCATTAAAGGTCTGTCACATTACTGACATAACTGCTGCCTTATATCAGGGAGGAATATATTCACAGTGGTTTGTCGTTGTCTTTCCAAGAAGGTGGCGATCGAATAAAAACCGACGATTTGGTCGGATTTGAACTCGGGTCTTCGGCTCGTTAAAACAACGCACATTACTCTGATCTATGACTGCCACACTTAAAAGTTGGATAAATAAGTTCTTCATGAATTGACGTAAAGGGACAAGATAAAAGTGTTTGGAAACATTCTTTGCTTTCTCGGCATAATCAATCAATCTCAGTCCAAACCCTCAAGACGGTTGTGGTGGCATCATGCAGCTAGAGATTCTGCATGATGGGAGTGTAATCAGGTGGTTCCCCTCATCCGCCTTTGGAGACAAGTCTCCTGGACAAAGGAGTGCCCAAAGGGCAAGAGATACTCTCGGTGGTTTTGCCGTTGCCTTCCGAGAGGTGGCGATCGAATAAAAACCAACGGTGTTATGGTTGGGTTTGAACTCGGATCTTTGGCTCGTTAAGACAATGTATATTTCTCTGAGCCACGATAGAGGCGATGATGGCGGCGAGGATGGCGATGATGGTGGCGATTATGGCAATGATGGCGGCGATGATGGCGATGATGGTGGCGACGATGGCGATGATGGTGGCGATGATGTCGATGAATGTGGCCACGATGGCGATGATGACGATGATGGTGACGATGATGGTGGCGATGACGGCGATGATGGTGGCCACGATGGCGATGATAGCGGCGATGATGGCGATGATGGTGGCGATGATGGTGGCGATGATGGCGATGATGGTGCGACGATGATGGCGATGATGGTGGCGACGATGGCGATGATGGTGGCGATGATGGCGACGATGGCGATGATGGTGGCGATGATGGCGATGATGGTGGCGATGATGGCGATGATGGTGGCGACGATGGCGATGTGATGGCGATGATGGTGGCGATGATGGTGGCGACGATGGCGATGATGGTGGCGATGATGGTGGCGATGATGATGATGATGGCGGCGATGATGGCGATGATGGTGGCGATGATGGCGATGATGGTGGCGATGATGGCGATGATGGTGGCGATGATGGCGATGATGGTGGCGACGATGGCGATGATGGTGGCGATGATGGTGGCGATGATGGCGATGATGGTGGCGATGATGGTGGTGATGATGGCGATGATGGCGATGATGGCGATGATGGGCGATGATGGTGGCGATGATGGCGATGATGGTGGCGATGATGGCAATGATGGCGGCGATGATGGCGATGATGGTGGCGATGATGGTGGCGATGATGGCAATGATGGTGGCGATGATGGCGATGATGGTGGGCGATGATGGCGATGATGGTGGCGATGATGGCGATGATGGTGGCGATGATGGCGGCGATGATGGCGATGATGGCGATGATGGCGATGATGGTGGCGATGATGGTGGCGATGATGGCGATGATGGTGGCGATGATGGCGATGATGGTGGCGATGATGGCGATGATGGTGGCGATGATGGCGATGATGGTGGCGATGATGGCGATGATGGTGGCGATGATGGCGATGATGGTGGCGATGGTGGCGATGATGGCGATGATGCGATGATGGCGATGATGATGATGGCGATGATGGTGGCGATGATGGCGATGATGGTGGCGATGATGGCGATGATGGTGGCGATGATGGCGATGATGGATGGCGATGATGGTGGCGATGATGGCGATGATGGTGGCGATGATGGCGATGATGGTGGCGATGATGGCGATGATGGTGGCGATGATGGTGGCGATGATGGCGATGATGGTGGCGATGATGGTGATGATGGCGATGATGATCTATGACTGCCACACTTAAAAGTTGGATAAATAAGTTCTTCATGAATTGCGATGATGGCGATGATGGCGGCGATGATGGCGATGATGGTGGCGATGATGGCGATGATGGTGGCGATGATGGCGATGATGGTGGCGATGATGGCGATGATGGCGATGATGGCGGCGATGGTGGCGATGATGGTGGCGATGATGGCGATGATGGTGGCGATGATGATGGTGGCGATGATGGCGATGATGGTGGCGATGATGGCGATGATGGTGGCGATGATGGCGATGATGATGGCGGCGATGATGGCGATGATGGTGGCGATGATGGCGATGATGGTGGCGATGATGGCGATGATGGTGACGATGATGGCGATGATGGTGGCGATGATGGCGATGATGGTGGCGATGATGCGGTGATGGTGGCGACGATGGCGATGATGGTGGCGACGATGGCGATGATGGTGGCGATGATGGCGATGATGGTGATGATGATGGCGATGATGGTGGCGATGATGGCGATGATGGTGGCGACGATGGCGATGATGGTGGCGATGATGATGATGGCGATGATGGTGGCGATGCGGCGATGATGGCGATGATGGTGGCGATGATGGTGGCGATGATGATGATGGCGATGATGGTGGCGATGATGGCGGCGATGATGGCGATGATGGTGGCGATGATGGCGATGATGGTGGCGATGATGGCGATGATGGTGGCGATGATGGCGATGATGGCGGCGATGGTGGCGATGATGGTGGCGATGATGGCGAAGATGGCGATGATGGTGGCGATGATGGATGATGTTGGCGATGATGGCGATGATGGTGGCGACGATGGCGATGATGATGGTGTGGCGATGATGGTGGCGATGATGGCGATGATGGCGATGATGGCGGCGATGGTGGCGATGATGGTGGCGATGATGGCGAATGATGTGGCGATGATGGCGATGATGGTGGCGATGATGGCGATGATGGTGGCGATGATGGCGATGATGGTGGCGACGATGGTGGCGATGATGGTGGCGATGGCGATGATGGTGGCGATGATGGCGATGATGGTGGCGACGATGGCGATGATGATGGCGATGATGGTGGCGATGATGGCGATGATGGTGGCGATGATGGTGGCGATGATGGGCGATGGCGATGATGGTGGCGATGATGGCGGCGATGATGGCGATGATGGTGGCGATGATGGCGATGATGGTGGCGATGTGGCGATGATGATGATGATGGTGGCGATGATGGCGATGATGATGGTGGCGATGGTGGCGATGATGGTGGCGATGATGGCGATGATGGCGATGATGGCGATGATGGCGATGATGGTGGCGATGATGGCGATGATGGTGGCGATGATGGCGATGATGGTGGCGATGATGGTGGATGATGATGGCGATGATGGCGATGATGGTGGCGATGATGGCGATGATGGTGGCGATGATGGTGGCGATGATGGTGGATGACGATGATGGTGGCGATGATGGCGATGATGGTGGCGATGATGGTGGCGATGATGGTGGCGATGATGGCGATGATGCGATGTGGCGATGATGGCGATGATGGTGGCGATGATGGCGATGATGGCGGCGATGATGATGGCGATGATGGTGGCGATGAGCACACGGATGGCGACGATGGCGATGGTGGCGACGATGGTGGCGATGCACAGCTCTTTAGCACACATCCCGATAGCACACCAAGTAAATCGAGTATTTTCCCGATAGCGCACAAAATAAAAAATGTATCATCCCGATAGCGCACAATAAAAATGCACATTTTCCCGATAGCACACTACCCGATAGCACACGACAAATTTAACGTTATTCCCGATAGCTCACAACTCTTTAGCACACATCCCGATAGCACACCAAGTAAATCGAGTATTTTCCCGATAGCGCACAAAATAAAAAATGTATCATCCCGATAGCGCACAATAAAAATGCACATTTTCCCGATAGCGCACTACCCGATAGCACACGACAAATTTAACGTTATTCCCGATAGCCCACAACTCTTTAGCACACATCCCGATAGCACACCAAGTAAATCGAGTATTTTCCCGATAGCGCACAAAATAAAAAATGTATCATCCCGATAGCGCACAATAAAAATGCACATTTTCCCGATAGCGCACTACCCGATAGCACACGACAAATTTAACGTTATTCCCGATAGCCCACAACTCTTTAGCACACATCCCGATCATCCCGATAGCGCACAAAAATGTAATCCCGATAGCGCACACACATTTTCCCGATAGCGCACTACCCGATAGCACACGGCAAAAACGTTATTCCCGATAGCCTACAACTCTTTAGCACACATCCCGATAGCACACCAAGTAAATCGAGTATGTTCCCGATAGCGCACAATAAAAACGCATTGTCCCGATAACACACAAAGTCAATAGAGTATTTTCCCGATAGCGCACTATGCCAGTTGCACGCGACAACGTATGCAATCGGGAAAAAAACGGAAGTGTCCTGTTAGCGCACGGTGAGATAGCCCATCACCCGATAGCTCACGCTCCAATTTAACGTTATTCCCGATAGCCATTTCTCTTTAACGCACAACGATAGCACACAATAAAAGGATACGTTGTCCCGATAGCGCACAAAATGTTAAACGCATGGTGCCGATAGCACACATTATTTTAACTAAATTTTTTTTTATAACCAACTACGCGTTTCCGTCCCAATAGCGCACGTCGTCGTGTGTCGCTTGGCTGGTGCGCTATCGAGAAAAGACGCGTTTCCGTCCCGATAGCGCACGTCGTCGCGTGTCGCTTGGCTGGTGCGCTATCGAGAAAAAACGTGTTTCCGTCCCGATAGCGCACGTCGTCGCGTGTCGCTTGGCCGGTGCGCTATCGAGAAAAGACGCGTTTCCGTCCCGATAGCGCACGTCGTCGCGTGTCGCTTGGCTAGTGCGCTATCGAGAAAAGACGCGTTTCCGTCCCGATAGCGCACGTCGTTGCGTGTCGCTTGGCTGGTGCGCTATCGAGAAAAGACGCGTTTCCGTCCCGATAGCACACGTCGTCGCGTGTCGCTTGGCTGGTGCGCTATCGAGGAAAGACGCGTTTCCGTCCCGATAGCGCACGTCGTCGCGTGTCGCTTGGCTGGTGTGCTATCGAGAAAAGACGCGTTTCCGTCCCGATAGCACACGTCGTTGCGTGTCGCTTGGCTGGTGCGCTATCGAGAAAAGACGCGTTTCCGTCCCGATAGCACACGTCGTCGCGTGTCGCTTGGCTGGTGCGCTATCGAGGAAAGACGCGTTTCCGTCTCGATAGCGCACGTCGTCGCGTGTCGCTTGGCTGGTGTGCTATCGAGAAAAGACGCGTTTCCGTCCCGATAGCGCACGTCGTCGTGTGTCACTTGGCTGGTGCGCTATCGAGAAAAGACGCGTTTCTGCCCCGATAGCGCACAGACATGTAAATGCATGTTTTATACGACGCGGTTTTCACCATGATGTAATGCTGGATTCAGATTGCGTCGGATGGTACGACGTACGACATGATATCCAATAACAGAGCTTGTTTTTTATGGAGCATTCACACTTCCATAAAAAATAAGCTTGTTATTGGATATCGGATCTACCATTCGACGCAATCTGAATCCAGGATAAGAATGAAGGTGAAGTACTCCAGTGGATGCGCAGTTGTTTAAAAGTAGAGGGAGAACAGTCAATCAATCAGAAATGCACGGAGCATCTCAAATACCTAAAGGCTTGAACACACAAAATGCATATCTTTTGTATAATGCATAACATACACGAAAAATTCGATTGGTTGAATTTCTTATGCATTTGCTTTATGAACCAATCAGTGTTCTTATGCATGTACATTATTTAAAAGTCATTTTTTGAGAATCTGGATAATAAACATACGAGCAATATTAAAAATAGATCAATTCCATATTATTCGTGATAATTCATTTGATTTATCATTGATGTATCTTTAATGTTTGTTTCTTTATGTGATATACAGGGTGTTCTGGAATAACCTTTTATCCATAAAATGACGTATTCTTGACACAATTCTAAGACGATTTTTCCTTCACCAAAATTGATTTGAAGCGTAGTTTTTGACTTATAAGCAAATTTAGTTAGTAAATCACGCGTCGTGTACAGAAGGTAGGCAGGAGCGGCGCGCGTGTGCTTGACCACCTGACGGAAGATTACCACCGTGTCAGTCGCTAACTATTTTATTTTATAACATAAAATTATGCTTAAAATAAAATTTTGGTAAAGAGAAAAGTCAGAATTACATATTTCTTAAAAAAAACGACACTTTAATGACCGAAAGTTTGTTTCGGATCACTGGACATCGGACGCTGCAATCAGCTGATTGTTAACTGCGATATGTGTAGGCATGAGCGTGTGCGTAAAAGAAAGAGAGAGAGAGGGGAAGAAAAGGAGGGAGCGATTTTCAAACATATGCATACACTTTTTTCTTGCTCTCTTTCTTTCTCTTTGTCTCTCTCTCTCTCTCTTTTACACAATCCCTCATACACTCTCTCATTCACTCACTCATCTACTCATTCACCTGCTCACTCACTTCGTAGTAGAGAATTTTCATGCTACGTATTCTTGTTAATTGCTGCACGGTTCTGATTAAAATTGTTAGAGATGATATGATACACATCGAAACTTTCTCGCTTTTGTAAATTATTTTCACACTCGATTGATATAATACAGATTACGCGATGTAACAAATTTATTATTTATTTACTCGCTACTGATTCATCAATATTAAAAAATACTTTGAAAGAAACGCGAATGCAAATAACACATTACTAGACGCGAAGCGACGGACCGCGGAGACTTCGCGACAATCGCGGCAACCACAGCTGACTAGCGCTGCGAGAAATGCGACATGACGCGACATGTAAACAATGCAAGTTACGACGCGACGACTCTCGCGTGATTGACGTCGAGACGAACGTATTAATGACATACTTAAAAAAATTAATTATTTATTATAATTATTAAACACTATTTCTAATTATAATATAATAAATAATTATTATTTTAAAGAGTATGTACGTTTTCGAAACTATTGCATTCACGATGCGAAGGGTTTCAATCAATCGGAAGAATAATGTAATTAATAAATTACATTTGGGAAAATTTATTTTTATTAATTTCATTTAATTTATTGCTCATGGAGATGTTTTTATGTAAAATGTATTGGTCTGAAAAAAGGTTCCAACGCTCGGATACGCATATATAATTGTGTCCATCATCATCTGATTGGGAAAGACGTCAAAAATGTGTGAACATCGCAGCAATATTCGTCCAGATAATCAAGTCAATAACTGTATGTAAAGTGAGTAAAAACATTTATAATTATTATATTTTTGTCTATTCCTTGAGCTCTGATATGTTACTGAGCCTCAACGATGTTTTTAATGTAATGAGAGAAAGGTTATATACAGGGTGACCCATTTTAACTTCCCCACCGGATTATCTTGAAAGGAATGCACTTTCTGAAAAAAAGTTTCAGATATAAGTTTTAGTATTTTTCCCTGGCTATTGAATGGCGATATTGAATTTGACCTCGATTGTGAATGTGAAGGTCATTTAAAGGTCAAGTTAATTTTTTTAAATGGGAACCACTATTTTTTATTACATATTCTTGTAGCTGACTTCAAGAGCTTTCCAAAACACTATAATAAAGTATTTTTTTATTAAGTATTTTCCGAGTTATAAAGCTTGAAATAATTTCATAATTTTACATAAACTGTAAAATATCTCGTAAAATATTTACTTTTCGATGACCTTACCTCAATACTTTTATGCACAGAATAATGAGAGGAACCAATTGGTGTCAAGAAAACACATAGTTGTTTTTAAGAAAAAATATGCAATTGTAAGTAACAATTACATATTTTTTCTTAAAAACAACTATGTGTTTTCTTGACACCAATTGGTTCCTCTCATTATTCTGTGCATAAAAGTATTGAGGTAAGGTCATCGAAAAGTAAATATTTTACGAGATATTTTACAGTTTAAGTAAAATTATGAAATTATTTCAAGCTTTATAACTCGGAAAATACTTAATAAAAAAATACTTTATTATAGTGTTTTGGAAAGCTCTTGAAGTCAGCTACAAGAATATGTAATAAAAAATAGTGGTTCCCATTTAAAAAAATTAACTTGACCTTTAAATGACCTTCACATTCACAATCGAGGTCAAATTCAATATCGCCATTCAATAGCCAGGGAAAAATACTAAAACTTATATCTGAAACTTTTTTTCAGAAAGTGCATTCCTTTCAAGATAATCCGGTGGGGAAGTTAAAATGGATCACCCTGTATACTTGTGCAAATGTTTGTTTTTATATGTCAACTTTTATTGTCAGACGTTCAACAGTGTATCGTTGCATCTAGACATCATGTAATTACAGGATTATGTCAGAAAAACCGGTTATAATAGTTACATTTTGTGCTATATGCGTGAAAAGAATGGAAATTGTTGGTAGCCAGCACAGATTTTAACATATTAACCGAGCTGTAAGCTCGCATTAAACTTTTGCTTATTATATTGAAATAGGAGTGTATAATTATGAAAGAGTAATCATATTTATTATTAAAAACTATAATATTATTGGTTTTCATTAATTAAAAGTTGCTGTAATAAACAAATTTAAATTTTGGAAATATGATGTTATTTATGATAAGATACATATATTTGTGTAGATGCAATTGTTCTGTGTAATACATGTGTTTAATAGTATTTTATATTCCACATTTACATTTTTCGCTCTTTACAGCTTTTCCATAAAAACTGCAATTTTATTGGCTATTCATTTCTCGGACCGAGTTCTTGGATCGTGGACACGGCTTTACACCATGGTGTTATCTACGTGCACGTCCGATCGGACTCTGACGGACAATTTTTTTTTAACAATAAGGCAAAGAAAGGTAAATTATAGATAAAAATATATATAATTTTATAAGAGGATTACGTTCCAGAATGTCATTATCTTAGAAAAATTTTACTAGATATATGTATATAAGGTGCTTTCGAATATACGTATACGTAACCTCTCAAATAGCACAGATAATATAATGTTGCCGCGATGTTACTATAAGGCTAGAAGCACAGACTTTTGCATAATACATAATACATATGCATAAGAAATTTGATTGGTCCATTAGCATGTGCATAAGGAATTCGACCAATCGAATTTCTTATGCATATGTATTATGCATTATGCAAAAGTCTGTGCTTCTAGCTTATAGCCTATAGCACACAAAATGCATAACGAAGCATAAGCATAGCATAAGACCGCTGGACCAATGAGCATCTTATGTAAATCAATATGGCGACTTTATGCTGTGTGCTCATTGGTTTAGCGGTCTTATACTATGCTTATGCTGCGTTGTGCATTTTGTGTGTGGAAGCCTTAATATTCTGTATGGAATGTACCGTGTACAATGATATACACTAGAGTAAAGCGAGCGTCTTTCGCTCTCTCTCACTCTCGTGCTTAGTGGCTAACTCGTATGCAATCTATTACGAAAACTCGTACCGTGTGCCGTCGGCTTAAAATTTTCCTCAGAAAGTATGTTTGGAACCTAACCTAACCTAACCTACACCTACACGCACACGAGCGCGCGCGCACACACACACACACACACACACACACACACACACACACACACACACACACACACACACACACACACACGTATATGTATATACTTAAAGTAGACTTTAATGTTTTATTTTATTGATGGAAATTGTAAAAGGAAAAAGAGAAGGCACTATTAAGTATATATATGAAGATTATACATATCATTTAGATAAGCGTAATAATAATATATTTCGTTGCGCTAATCGAAAATTGACAAAATGCACAGCTTGTTTGATAAAGAATAATGATAATAATTTTATTGTCAAACATTCACATAATCATGGTCATATACCACAGCTTACTAGTATTGTCAAATTAAAAGAAGATATGAAAGATATGTCAAAAGAAACTAATTTGAAACCGAAAGAAATATTTGACTTTGTTTGTCGAAGGTAACATTTTTATTACGGTGAAAGTAATTAAAAGCTATATTAATAATGCTATATAAAAATACATTTTTATTTACAGTGATCCACTTGTGGGTTCATCTATTGCATATTCATCTGTGAGAACAATTCTACATCGAATAAGACGTAGCCGCTTTCCACTTATACCAAATTCCATGGAGGAATTAAAAGATAGTTTATTGCAATATGAAGCAATAAAAAAAATATATAAAGGATATGCCATATCATCTAATAACGAAATAGCTATTATTTTTAGTACTGATGTTTTATTAGTTGCATTAGCAGCATCTACAGAGATATATGTGGATGGAACATTTTCTGTAAGCATTGTTCTTGTACAACTATACACATACACCTATACACATATATATGTATATGTGTGTGTGTATATATATACAGTGGTGTCTGTGCTATGTATACCCATATTGTTAATTATATATTAATGTTTTTATTTATTATATTTTTATTTATATACAGGGTGCGGCAAAATAACCTCCCTATTTTTAAATGCTAATAAAAAATACAGTTTTTTCCAAAAAACAAATTTATTTATTTTAACTTGTTCTATTACATGGGAGTTTTTTTTCTACTTTGTTTTAAAAAGAATATCAGATAAGTGATGGCCATGGTTATCAATACACTGTTGCAACCGAATTCTGAAACTGTCATGGACTCTTTCGAGCATGAATTTTTTGAACCTGCCCTACAACAGAGGGCTTTCGAGAATGTGTGGTTCCAGCAGGACGGTGCCACAGCCTATACTGCCCGAATAGCAATAAACATTTTGAGGCAAATGTTTCCTGGCCGATTGATTTCTCGGGGAGGGGACATTGTCTGGCCAGCACGATCACCCGATTTAACCCCATGTGACTTTTTTCTGTGGGGTTACTTAAAGGCCGAGGTGTTCAAACATCGCCCCAGGAACCTGCAAGATCTGAAGCAAGCAATACGCGAGGAAGTTCAGCGCGTACCTCAAGCCATGCTCGAAAGAGTCCATGACAGTTTCAGAATTCGGTTGCAACAGTGTATTGATAACCATGGCCACCACTTATCTGATATTCTTTTTAAAACAAAGTAGAAAAAAAACTCCCATGTAATAGAATAAGTTAAAATAAATAAATTTGTTTTTTGGAAAAAACTGTATTTTTTATTAGCATTTAAAAATAGGGAGGTTATTTTGCCGCACCCTGTATATATAAGAAGGTAAAATGTATGTTTGCACACACACACACACACAGTGGCTAATTTGCTATTCACAGAGCCATACATCAATCCTTCCTCAACTTCATACTGTATGGAAGCAGTATGCTTACCATAGTATGTACACTGCCGTCGAAAAGTTTCCGGACAATGCCTACACCTAAGTTTAAAGTCTTCTCGCATCTTCTCGAGACTTCTCGTGTCAATTTTTCTTCAGCAATATTTGACCTCATGATATACTCATATTGTTTACACAACTTACTCGACCCGTCTATGTGCAGTTGCTGCGTGCTTCTAGTCCTTTTTTTATAATAATTAGTGTTTTATTAAGAATTTTTCCTACTTATATCCCTGTCCGGAAACTTTTCGACGGCAGTGTATATATATATATATATATATATATATATATATATTTATACAAATTTATTCTTAAAAACATTTCTTTAAGAAAAAGCTAATTCTTTTGTAACGAAGCGTTACCGCCAAAAAGTCACCCCCGACATAAACAATTATTACCGCGCCGCACCAACCCGCTTGTCACCGACCTGCGGGTATATATACCGCAGGATTTTCGGTGACAAGCATGTTCCTTCCGACCAGCGAGTTGAGCAGGTCTTTCCACCGGGACTTAGTCTCCGGATCCTAGTCACTTGTGTGCTGAACAAGTAATTCCTCACGGGCGCGCGTTGAGCGTCACCGAGAGTCGCGAGCTGAGCGACAGGTACCTATCCGCATACGAGCCTCGCTACGAGCTGAGTAGCGATATCCGAAGTCCACGAGTTGAGTGGCATACCGCGGGCTGAGCGGCAACCTCGCCTCGTACATGAGAGGCCTCCCCCTTTCCGAATCATCCCTTAATTCGCCGTACAATTAATCCGCATCCGAATCTCCGACACCGGACGGAACCCGCCGAGTCCGCCCGATCTCCGTAGCCGGAGCCGCGCCGCCGGAACACCGCGAGACCCGCCGATACCGTCCGATCTCCGCGATCCGCGTCGCGCCGCCGAGACACCACGAACTCCGACGGACCGAACCGAATCCAGCCCACGGCATTAAGCCGCATTCACGCGCGCCAGCGCCAACTGCGAAATCTAAAGCCGGCAATACCGGACTTGTACATAGTAGAAATAAGTTAGTATGTAAGTTAGTGTATAAACCTTAGTATTTTAATAAACATAGTTATAAGATATAAGCGCACGCCTATTTCACTCAGCCTTCGACTCCACCGCCCGAACTTTGGATAACTGCGGCTATCCGCAGCATAAGCAAATCCACTGTTACAAATGGCGCCCGAACAGGGACTCGAAGGTTGAGTAGGCGACCCCGCGCCGCCCGAAATGCAACCACCAACCACCACCGGGTGGGTACACCGCCTGCTAAAAGATGAGCTCATCGAAGAGCTCGCGAATAGGGGTCTTCCTACCGAGGGAGGACGAGACGAGCTGCGTGCACGACTGCTACAACACTTCCACGAGGAACAAGGCGCGAAGTCCAAGAGCGAGACCGGGGGAGAAACGGACGAGGAAGATGAGGACAAGACTCCCGCAAACCGAGGCACCCGCAGAGCAGGAAGTACGCTCGCGGAGACAACCGCCTTGTTGGATACCGTCCGCAAGTGGGGCTGCCAGTTCGACGGCAAGGACGGCATCGCCTTTCTTGAGCGGCTCGAAGATCTGAGAGATAGCTACGGCCTAACGCGGGAGCAGCTCCGCAAATGTTTACCGCTCCTCTTCAAAGACCAGGCTCTGCTCTGGTATCGAAACAACCGCGGAGACTGGCGGTCGTGGAAGGATTTTGAAGCGAGTTTCCGGCAAAATTACGTACCCGCTCGAAGTCGGTTCGAAGAAGAAGCCATCGCCCGACGCGTCCAGGGTCCAAAAGAGACCGCACGGGAATACGCCACGGCAATACAAACGCTGATGCGCCGACACGGTCAGATGAGCACGGAGGACCAGCTCGAACGAACATATTTTAATCTACGTCCGGAATACCGTTTCTACATCCGACGAAACGATTTCAGGAGCCTCACCGAGATGTTGAACGCGGCCGACGAATACGAAAACAATCGCCGATACGAAAAGGCATACCAGCCGCCCAAGGAGAAGACCACCGCCGCCACCGCCGCCGCCGCAGTGACACCCGGATACCGCCCACAGGAGTGCTGTTGGAACTGTGGCCAGAGGGGCCACACCCGCCGGTTCTGCCGACGTCCGGCGAAACTCTTCTGCTCCCAGTGCGGGAAAGAAGGCGTTTTGACCCGCAATTGTCACGGGGCGGGAAACGCAACGAGGGCCGAGGATACCAGGGGAGCTCCCCGGCCGACAACCGATGCCGAAAAAGACGCCGCCGCTTAACGCCTTCTCTACCAAGCATCGACCCCGACAACACCGCCGACCCCCGACCCAAGGAACGGTCGACATACTCGGGGAACGGCACACGGCGCTATTGGATTGCGGGGCGGTCCTCTCGTACATCTCCGGGGAACTGGCCGCCCGCATCCGCCCATACGCCCGCCACCGCCGCATCAACGCCGCGGTATACCTGGCGAATGGCCGAAGGGCCACCGTCACCGAAGAAATCATTGCTCCCAATAAAATGGGGCAATACCACGGACAGCAGACATTCCACGTACTAACAGGACTCAACCCAGACGTCATCGCCGGGATCAGACTCCTGAACAAGGCTGGATTCCGATGGTCGTTACCGGAGGTTTCCACCCTCCTCCCCGACCGCACCGAACCAGCCATAACCGGCCTATCTGACTGCTCCGAACGGCAGAAGAAGGAGCTCCAGCGACTCCTGGACGAAATTCTGCCGCAGTTCCAGAAGTGCCAGGGAACCACCACGCTGGCCGAGCACCGCATCCGCCTAAAGGAAGAACAGGCGCCGATACGACAACGATATCGAACATTCAACCCAGCACTGCAGAACGTAATCGATACCGAAATAGACACGATGTTAAAAGAAGGATGCATCGAACCGACAAGCAGTCCGTGGAACTCGGGGGTGGTTCTGGCCAAGAAAAAGGACGGGCGGTACCGATTCTGCATCGACTTCAGGAAAGTCAACAACGCCACCGTCCGGGACGCCTACCCGCTGCCACCTGTCCAGCACATCTTAGACCAATTGAGGGGAGCGAAATTCCTATCAACCATCGACTTGAAAAACGGATACTGGCAGGTGCCGCTACACCCGGACAGCCGGCCGCTGACCGCATTTGCCATCCCCGGACGAGGCCAATTCCAGTTCCGAGTCATGCCGTTCGGCCTGCACGCCGCACCCGCCACGTTCCAGCGGCTACTAGATCAAGTAATCGGTCCGGATATGGAGCCCTGGGCTTTCGCGTATCTAGACGACATAGTGATACTTGGCCGCACGTTCAAAGAGCATTTGCAGAACCTACGAGAAGTACTACAACGACTACTAAAGGCCAACCTACGAATAAACACGGACAAGTGCCAATTTGGACGGACGAGCCTTCGATACCTGGGCCACGTCATTGACCAACAAGGCCTAAGAACCGATCCGGAGAAGGTCCGAGCGATCCTCGAAATACCACCTCCGACGACACTGCCCGCGCTGCGCCGATTTCTCGGGATGGTGTCGTGGTACCGCAGGTTTATCCCGAACGTGGCCACAACAACGGCTCCACTGAACGACCTCCTGCATAAAAAGAAGCGGTGGGAATGGGGCCCGCAACAAGAAGCCGCTTTCCGCAAAACCCGCGACCACCTGGCCACCGCACCGGTATTGCAGTGCCCAAACTTTAACGTGCCTTTCGCACTACAGACCGACGCCAGCGACGTGGGACTAGGAGCCGTGCTCACGCAGGACATCAGCGGCCAGGAGCGAGTAGTGGCGTACGCCAGCCGTACGTTACGAGCAGCGGAACGACACTACTCTGCCACCGAGAAGGAATGCCTCGCGGTCGTGTGGGGCATCGAGAAAATGAGACCGTACCTGGAGGGTTACCACTTTAAGGTCATCACCGACCACTTCTCGCTACGATGGCTTCGCGGACTGGAGAACCCGACCGGACGATTGGCGCGGTGGGCCGTAGCCCTACAGCAGCACGAGTTTGACGTAGAGTACCGGAAGGGGGCCCTTAACTACGTGCCGGATGCGCTGTCGCGCCAGCCTCTAGAGGAGGGGGAGGAGGTAGCCGAGGCTACAAACTGGGACCTCGCAGTCATCGAACCAGAAGAAAGGTGTGCGTGGTACAACCGAATGACGGAAGCAGTCCAACGAGAACCAGACAAACACCCCGATTACCGTACCGAGAACGGGCAACTATACCGCCACATTCAAGGACGGTCACCGGAGAACGAAGACGACCCGACCATGTGGAAGTTCTGCGTACCGAAACCACTACGGGACCGCACATTAAGGGAATGCCACGACGCCGATACCGCCGGACATCTGGGAATCGCCAAGACCACCAAGAGGCTGGCCCAGAGATACTACTGGCCGGGAATGTTCCGACAGGCCTCCGAATACGTACGTCACTGCCAGAACTGTCAACGGTACAAACCGCAACAACGAACAACCGCAGGATTGATGCACCACTCAGAAGTAGACGCGCCCAACCTCGTGATCGCCATCGATCTAATCGGCCCGCTACCGAGATCCACCGCCGGCCATACGTGGATCCTGATGTGCCAGGACATCTTCTCGAAATGGATCACCGCACGACCGCTGAGACAAGCCACCGCCGCAGCCGTCACACGGAGCGTGGAGGAAGATGTGATCCTCCGGCACGGTTGCCCGCACCGCGTCATCACCGACAACGGCCGACAATTCCAAAGCCGTGAATTCCGCGGGATGCTTTCCCGCGCCGGAATCAACCATCGCCTTACACCGCCGTACTCGCCACAATGCAATCCGGTCGAGCGAGCGAACCGTACGGTCAAGACAATGGTCGCCCAGTACGTCGGGGCGAACCACCGGCACTGGGATCAGAAGCTGCCCCAGCTCATCTTTGCGGCCAACACCGCGGTCCACGATAGCACCGGTTTCACCCCGGCCATGCTAACGTACGGCCGCGAACTCACCGCGCCCGGCACACTGCGCGCGCAACATGAAATCGGCCTAGCCGACGGCGCGGAAACACCAGCCCGCCCGACGACACGCGTGCAAGAGATAGCAAGGCTGCGAACTAAGTTTGAGGAAGCCTTAAAGCAACAACGCGAGGCAACAGCACGACAGGAAAAATACTACAACCTCCGCCGCAGAGAGTGGAAACCCGCCGTCGGCAGTCACGTGCTCAAGCGGGAGCACCCGCTATCCCACGCCGACACCGGATTCGTCGGGAAACTCGCGCCGCGATACGCCGGGCCATACACCGTACAGGAGTACATCTCCCCGGTCGCCGGGCCATACACCGTACAGGAGTACATCTCCCCGGTCGTCGTGCGAATCCGTGACGTAGCCAACAAGCAACGAATGGAAACCGCACATGTCAAGGATTTGAAGGACTGCCCGGAACCAACGAACAACAACCGAATATAAAGAGACGTACATTATCCGTAGGAAGCCCGACGGGCAGTATACTGTAAGGCCACCGAAATAAACTTTCTTTCCATATAAGCGAGAGTTTGAATCTGCGAGAGGGGGGGTGTAACGAAGCGTTACTGCGAGAAGTCACCCCCGACATAAACAATTATTTCCGCGCCGCACCAACCCGCTTATCACCGACCTGCGGGTATATATACCGCAGGATTTTCGGTGATAAGCATCTTCCTTCCGACCAGCGAGTTGAGCAGGTCTATCCACCGGGACTTAGTCACCGGATCCCGATCGCTTGTGAGCTGAACGAGCAATTCCTCCAAGACGCGCGTTGAGCGTTTCCTAGACTCGCGAGTTGAGCGACAGTACCGATCCGCATTCAAAACCGGCTACGAGCTGAGTAGCGATATCCAAGCCCACGTGTTGAGTGGCATGCCGCGTGCTGAGCGGTAACCCGCCTCGCGATGAGAGGCCTCCGCCTTTTCCGAGCCATCCATTAATCCGCCGTACGAATTAATCCGCCGTACGAATTAATTCGCCGTACGAGATAATCCGTAACCGCGCCGCCGAGATACCGCGAAGCCTGCCGAATCCGTCCGATCTCCGCAAGCAGGCCCGCGCCGCCGGAACACCGCGAAGCCCGCCGAACACGCCCGATCTCCGCCGCGAGACCGAACTCCGAGAGCGCACCGACGATCTCCGGCGAACCGAGCCGAACCCGTTAAGCGGCGTTCACGCGCACCCGCGCCAATAGCGAAACATTAAGCCGGCAATACCGGACTTGTATATAGTAGGAATAAGTTAGCATGTAAGTTAGTGTATAAGCCGTAGTATTTGAATAAACATAGTTATACGTTATTAAACGCACGCCTAATTCACTCAGCCTTCGACTCCACCGCCCGAACTTTGGATAACCGCGGCTATCCGCAGCTCCGCGGCTATCCGCAGCTCACAGAAATCCTGGTAAACGTGGTCTTCGTCGATTTTCTTTATTCGTCGTATTCATCATATTCGTATTCGTCAAACAAAATGGGCGCGTTCAAGATATAATTAATAATTCTATCTATATTATCTTAATCTGTTATACAATACTACATAAAAAAGATGTGTAATGAAAGTATTGTATATATGTATGTATATATTTATTTAGTGATTCAACGATTGCTGTAATACCCACAGACTTCTATATTATACGCTAGACTGCTAACTGCGTCCCTTTAACTGTGCAGGTATTCATGTATGACATGCGCAGAATAAACCAGGAGCATGTGCAGTGAATATTATCTTATATACTTTTATATGTCTTGCGTTACACAAATAATACAAACCAAGAAAGTTTATGTTGTGCAAAACTGTAAAATAAACATAATCAAATAATAATATAATAAAAAATATTATAATGTGTTTTTAGTATTACTATAATATGTTATAATGTTATAATTACTATGTAATATGTTATATGTTATAATTACTATAATATGTTATATGTTATAATACGATCTAAATACAAACAATTTGGTAAAAAAAAATTATTTATTTTTCTTTACTAAATTGTTTTTTGCAAGCATATTAGGAAATAATTAATATAATGTGACAAACATAATATAATATAGTAAAAATACTAATTAATCCTTTCAACAGGTTGAGTTCGAAAGGTTAGAATCGCATAGCTTATTCTGCGCATCCACTCCGCGCATTACATGTACATAGCCCGGATTTGTAAACCAGGAGAACGAAATGTGTTAGCGGTAAAATCGGATATACTTAGTCCGGTAACTCGAAGACCAGGGGCGAAATGCAGGTAGCCCGGATTCAAACCAGGGGCGAAATGTCCTGGGTAATTTTCGGATATACTTAATATTTACCGAGATACTAACAAACAAATAGGGGCGAAATCTTTAGCCCGCGATTCAAACCAGGGGCGAAATGTGTCGATAAAATCGCTATATACTTAGTCCAGCGCCCAGTGTGGCCGAGAGAGGTAACTTCGTTCGATTAAACCAATGATTCTGCTTTATCTTAGAAACGTAGTTACTAGTATTGGCCGCTACGAAAACTACTGTATGGCGCTGAAACTCAGTGAGAAGTGCTGGTCTCGCGCTTATTCAGGGATCTTTTTTTGTTAATATCTCGGTAAATATTAAGAATGTCAAAAAATGATACAGGTCTAGTCAGCTCAGTTTCTGCTAATGTACCTGCCACTTACAGTTGATCCTAGAATTCTAGGGATTTCCTTATGTTGGTAGACATATATTGCTTGAAGGGACGCGACCTTAGAAAGAAACAGCAGATTTTAGAGAGAGAATAGCGTCGTTGTCGCGCATGCTTCATGTATCCTTCTACGCATGGAATTTAACCAATCCAAGTCAGACAAGACCAATAAAAGTTTATTCTGATAGATAAAATTTCAATCTTCAATCTTTAATGCGTTGTCTGATACGGGCTTTACGATTACGAAGATTTATGTGTAATGCGCTTTAAGCAGAGCAGTAACCGAATTCGTTACTCGTATTTATATATTCGTGCGTATCTATATGGGCATAAATCTTGTCATTGTGCATATAATGAATTAGAGGTAATAAAAATATTACATTTTTTTATAGAATAAAGAAATTTTAGATCATATGGTTTATTATATGTTTCATATAGACATAATTTATAAATTAAGTTGGGTTAGGTTAAGTATGATTACTTTTAATATACATGGCAAGCAACTAAATTTATTGGATGAAAATGGTAAGGGCACAGACTTCTATACTATACGCATATATGTAATACTTCTATATTGCTAGTTCCGTATCTTCACAATGAGAAGATCGAGGCCCATAAAGAGAGACGCACGTATTCCAAATATGGGCAGACGGTGAAGCCTCGTTATGCGCAGGCGCGTCTATTGAGTGAGTGTGAGCGAGAGGCTAAGCATTAGAAAATGAGACGGAAAGAACACAAAAAGAGAAAACATTACCTGGTCGTGTCTGACTAACGCTGTTAGCGCATGCGCACAAAGCAGCTGAATGTGCGCGAGAGAGAGACTATTATACGTTTGTACCGTAATGTTTGACCCTGAGGTCGGCACTCTTCTAGCAATATAGTAGTATTAAATACAGAGTGTCTGGTAATTCGAAGATCAACTGCTTAAAGCCATTACAGGTAGAGTAGGTTAAACTGAGCCAGAATAGTCAACGTATCATTTTTTGAACATTCTTAATATTTACCGAGATATTAATAAAAAAAGATCGGCGAATCCGCGCGAGGTTAAGCGCGCGCGGCGAGAAGGACGTCGGGAGGAGCCTACGAGCGTAATACTAGAACACTGCGGCGACCGCGCCGAATTATTGGTATAATCCCACCGCTCTATCTCCCACCGCCACACTGCGCGCTTAGTGAGCACGTAGCGGTGGGACGTCCTTCTCGCCGCGCGAGCAAAGCGCGCGCGGATTCGCCGATATTTTTTTGTTAATATCTCGGTAAATATTAAGAACATCAAAAAATTATACAGGACTTTTCTGCTCAGTTTAACCTACTCTACCTGCAGTTTACAGTTGATCTTCGAATTACCAGACACCCTGTATATAAGATAAAGCTAGACCGCTAACTTCTATTGTTCTCCTTTATGTACAAATGTTGCCTATGTACATGTAATGCGCGGAGTGGATGCGCAGAATAAGCTACGCGATTCTAACCTTTCGAACTCAACCTTTCGAAAGGGTTAATTAGTATTTTCACTATATTATATTATATTTGTCACATTATATTATTAATTATTTTCTGATACGCTTGCAAAAACTAATAAATAATTTTTCTTTACTAAATTGTTTGTATTTAGATCGTATTACATTATAACATATTATAGTAATACTAAAAACACATTATTATAATATTTTTTATTATATTATTGTTTGATTATATTTATTTTACAGTTTTACACAGCATAAACTTTCTTGGTTTGTATTATTTGTGTAACGCCCTACATAAAAGTATATAAGATAATATTCACTGCGCATGCTCGTAGTTTATTCTGCGCATGTCATACATAATTACCTGCAACAGTTAAAGGGACGCAGTTAGCAGTCTAGCGTATAATATAGAAGTCTGTGGGTAAGGAACTTCGACCAAACTCCGATTGACTCAATCGTTGATTAAAGGATTGCCAACATGACAAAATGGAAATTTAGTATGATCAGCTGTATTTTGGCGATATAACCCTAACCTTTAAGACTTTATTGATCTATCTTTTTATGTAGTATTGTATAACAGTAAAAAAATTAAGATAATTTAGATAGAATTATTAATTAACTATTTAACGCGCCCATTTTGTTTGACGAATACGAATATGATGAATACGACGAATATTTTCAAGAAAATCGACGAAGACCACGTTTACCAGATAGCACAAGATCTCCTGAGGACGAAGGGATATTTATGCTATTAAGATAATTAGATTACGTATCAATTACTTCGAATTTTGTGATGAAATTTCTTTCAAAGAAAGATTTATAATATCAAGACATAGTTTTGTAACAGTGGATTTCTGTGAGCTGCGGATAGCCGCGGTTATCCAAAGTTCGGGCGGTGGAGTCGAAGGCTGAGTGAATTAGGCGTGCGTTTAATATCGTATGACTATGTTTATTAAATTACTACGGCTTATACACTAACTTACATGCTAACTTATTCCTACTATATACAAGTCCGGTATTGCCGGCTTAATGTTTCGCTATTGGCGCGGGTGCGCGTGAACGCCGCTTAACGGGTTCGGCTCGGTTCGCCGGAGATCGTCGGTGCGCTCTCGGAGTTCGGTCTCGCGGCGGAGATCGGGCGTGTTCGGCGGGCTTCGCGGTGTTCCGGCGGCGCGGGCCTGCTTGCGGAGATCGGACGGATTCGGCAGGCTTCGCGGTATCTCGGCGGCGCGGTTACGGATTATCTCGTACGGCGAATTAATTCGTACGGCGGATTAATTCGTACGGCGGATTAATGGATGGCTCGGAAAAGGCGGAGGCCTCTCATCGCGAGGCGGGTTACCGCTCAGCACGCGGCATGCCACTCAACACGTGGGCTTGGATATCGCTACTCAGCTCGTAGCCGGTTTTGAATGCGGATCGGTACTGTCGCTCAACTCGCGAGTCTAGGAAACGCTCAACGCGCGTCTTGGAGGAATTGCTCGTTCAGCTCACAAGCGATTGGGATCCGGTGACTAAGTCCCGGTGGATAGACCTGCTCAACTCGCTGGTCGGAAGGAAGATGCTTATCACCGAAAATCCTGCGGTATATATACCCGCAGGTCGGTGATAAGCGGGTTGGTGCGGCGCGGAAATAATTGTTTATGTCGGGGGTGACTTCTCGCAGTAACGCTTCGTTACACCCCCCCTCTCGCAGATTCAAACTCTCGCTTATATGGAAAGAAAGTTTATTTCGGTGGCCTTACAGTATACTGCCCGTCGGGCTTCCTACGGATAATGTACGTCCCCTGGGCTGTGCGATGGCGGTATCGCCCTCCGGCGCGGATCCGGCTCCAGGGGATGTCCCGGATGGCCGCCTCCGGTAGGGTACTATACCCGGTGATCGGTGCGTCCGTGGTGGCGGGTGCCGGCGAGGGTTGGTCGGCGACGGGCGACGGCTCGGCTGGAGTTCGGCCGGTGGGCGGCTCTGGTGGCGGTTGGTCGGCGGAGGCCGCAGGGTGTCCCTCGGATGGTTCGGGCTCGTCCAGGTCCGACAGGGACCCGAACAACTCCTCGAGCTCCGTGGTGAGTGCGGAGGCAACCTGCGCCGTCTGTGTGTACAGACGCTCTTGCCGAGAGACGGCGGAACGGCCGCGAATCCTTGCCGGCGGGAGCCCTCGGTCCTCCAGACTCACCGTGGGCCTGGTGCGCGGTGTAGCTTCCGGGGGAGGAACTCGCCTCGGTTTCTGCGGTGGTGCCAGCGGTCTACCTTCCTTTGTCTTTGCCATTCTGACGCTATCTGTCTCGCCATCGCTCGTGTCGTCTCTTTATATTCGGTTGTTGTTCGTTGGTTCCGGGCAGTCCTTCAAATCCTTGACATGTGCGGTTTCCATTCGTTGCTTGTTGGCTACGTCACGGATTCGCACGACGACCGGGGAGATGTACTCCTGTACGGTGTATGGCCCGGCGTATCGCGGCGCGAGTTTCCCGACGAATCCGGTGTCGGCGTGGGATAGCGGGTGCTCCCGCTTGAGCACGTGACTGCCGACGGCGGGTTTCCACTCTCTGCGGCGGAGGTTGTAGTATTTTTCCTGTCGTGCTGTTGCCTCGCGTTGTTGCTTTAAGGCTTCCTCAAACTTAGTTCGCAGCCTTGCTATCTCTTGCACGCGTGTCGTCGGGCGGGCTGGTGTTTCCGCGCCGTCGGCTAGGCCGATTTCATGTTGCGCGCGCAGTGTGCCGGGCGCGGTGAGTTCGCGGCCGTACGTTAGCATGGCCGGGGTGAAACCGGTGCTATCGTGGACCGCGGTGTTGGCCGCAAAGATGAGCTGGGGCAGCTTCTGATCCCAGTGCCGGTGGTTCGCCCCGACGTACTGGGCGACCATTGTCTTGACCGTACGGTTCGCTCGCTCGACCGGATTGCATTGTGGCGAGTACGGCGGTGTAAGGCGATGGTTGATTCCGGCGCGGGAAAGCATCCCGCGGAATTCACGGCTTTGGAATTGTCGGCCGTTGTCGGTGATGACGCGGTGCGGGCAACCGTGCCGGAGGATCACATCTTCCTCCACGCTCCGTGTGACGGCTGCGGCGGTGGCTTGTCTCAGCGGTCGTGCGGTGATCCATTTCGAGAAGATGTCCTGGCACATCAGGATCCACGTATGGCCGGCGGTGGATCTCGGTAGCGGGCCGATTAGATCGATGGCGATCACGAGGTTGGGCGCGTCTACTTCTGAGTGGTGCATCAATCCTGCGGTTGTTCGTTGTTGCGGTTTGTACCGTTGACAGTTCTGGCAGTGACGTACGTATTCGGAGGCCTGTCGGAACATTCCCGGCCAGTAGTATCTCTGGGCCAGCCTCTTGGTGGTCTTGGCGATTCCCAGATGTCCGGCGGTATCGGCGTCGTGGCATTCCCTTAATGTGCGGTCCCGTAGTGGTTTCGGTACGCAGAACTTCCACATGGTCGGGTCGTCTTCGTTCTCCGGTGACCGTCCTTGAATGTGGCGGTATAGTTGCCCGTTCTCGGTACGGTAATCGGGGTGTTTGTCTGGTTCTCGTTGGACTGCTTCCGTCATTCGGTTGTACCACGCACACCTTTCTTCTGGTTCGATGACTGCGAGGTCCCAGTTTGTAGCCTCGGCTACCTCCTCCCCCTCCTCTAGAGGCTGGCGCGACAGCGCATCCGGCACGTAGTTAAGGGCCCCCTTCCGGTACTCTACGTCAAACTCGTGCTGCTGTAGGGCTACGGCCCACCGCGCCAATCGTCCGGTCGGGTTCTCCAGTCCGCGAAGCCATCGTAGCGAGAAGTGATCGGTGATGACCTTAAAGTGGTATCCCTCCAGGTACGGTCTCATTTTCTCGATGCCCCACACGACCGCGAGGCATTCCTTCTCGGTGGCAGAGTAGTGTCGTTCCGCTGCTCGTAACGTACGGCTGGCGTACGCCACTACTCGCTCCTGGCCGCTGATGTCCTGCGTGAGCACGGCTCCTAGTCCCACGTCGCTGGCGTCGGTCTGTAGTGCGAAAGGCACGTTAAAGTTTGGGCACTGCAATACCGGTGCGGTGGCCAGGTGGTCGCGGGTTTTGCGGAAAGCGGCTTCTTGTTGCGGGCCCCATTCCCACCGCTTCTTTTTATGCAGGAGGTCGTTCAGTGGAGCCGTTGTTGTGGCCACGTTCGGGATAAACCTGCGGTACCACGACACCATCCCGAGAAATCGGCGCAGCGCGGGCAGTGTCGTCGGAGGTGGTATTTCGAGGATCGCTCGGACCTTCTCCGGATCGGTTCTTAGGCCTTGTTGGTCAATGACGTGGCCCAGGTATCGAAGGCTCGTCCGTCCAAATTGGCACTTGTCCGTGTTTATTCGTAGGTTGGCCTTTAGTAGTCGTTGTAGTACTTCTCGTAGGTTCTGCAAATGCTCTTTGAACGTGCGGCCAAGTATCACTATGTCGTCTAGATACGCGAAAGCCCAGGGCTCCATATCCGGACCGATTACTTGATCTAGTAGCCGCTGGAACGTGGCGGGTGCGGCGTGCAGGCCGAACGGCATGACTCGGAACTGGAATTGGCCTCGTCCGGGGATGGCAAATGCGGTCAGCGGCCGGCTGTCCGGGTGTAGCGGCACCTGCCAGTATCCGTTTTTCAAGTCGATGGTTGATAGGAATTTCGCTCCCCTCAATTGGTCTAAGATGTGCTGGACAGGTGGCAGCGGGTAGGCGTCCCGGACGGTGGCGTTGTTGACTTTCCTGAAGTCGATGCAGAATCGGTACCGCCCGTCCTTTTTCTTGGCCAGAACCACCCCCGAGTTCCACGGACTGCTTGTCGGTTCGATGCATCCTTCTTTTAACATCGTGTCTATTTCGGTATCGATTACGTTCTGCAGTGCTGGGTTGAATGTTCGATATCGTTGTCGTATCGGCGCCTGTTCTTCCTTTAGGCGGATGCGGTGCTCGGCCAGCGTGGTGGTTCCCTGGCACTTCTGGAACTGCGGTAACATTTCGTCTAGGAGCTGTTGGAGCTCCTTCTTCTGCCGTTCGGAGCAGCCCGATAGGCCGGTTATGGCTGGGTCGGTGCGGTCGGGGAGGAGGGTGGCAACCTCCGGTAACGTCCACCGGAATCCGGCCTTGCTTAGGAGTCTGATCCCGGCGATGACGTCTGGGTTGAGTCCTGCCAGTACGTGGAATGTCTGTTGTCCGTGGTAATGTCCCATTTGAACCGGAGCAACGATTTCCTCGGTGATGGTGGCCTTCCGGCCATTCGCCAGGTATACCGCGGCGTTGATGCGGCGGTGGCGGGCGTATGGGCGGATGCGGGCGGCCAGGTCCTCGGAGATATACGAGAGGACCGCCCCGCAATCCAATAATGCCGTGTGCTGTTCCCCGAGTATCTCGATTACCCCCCTGGGTCGGGGGTCGGCGGTGTTGTCGGGGTCGATGCTTGGTAGAGACGGTATCAGACGGCGGCGTCTTTTTCGGCATCGGTTGTCGGCCGGGGAGCTCCCCTGGTATCCTCGGCCCTCGTTGCGTTTCCCGCCCCGTGACAATTGCGGGTCAAAACGCCTTCTTTCCCGCATTGGGAGCAGAAGAGTTTTGCCGGACGGCGGCAGAACCGGCGGGTGTGGCCCCTCTGGCCACAGTTCCAACAGCACTCCTGTGGGCGGTATCCGGGTGTCACTGCGGCGGCGGCGGTGGCGGCGGTGGTCTTCTCCTTGGGCGGCTGGTATGCCTTTTCGTATCGGCGATTGTTTTCATATTCGTCGGCCGCGTTCAACATCTCGGTGAGGCTCCTGAAATCGCCTCGCCGGACGTAGAAGCGGTATTCCGGACGTAGATTAAAGTAGATTCGCTCGAGCTGATCTTCCGTGCTCATCTGGCCGTGTCGGCGCATCAGTGTCTGGATGGCGGTGACGTATTCCCGTGCGGTCTCTTTCGGCCCCTGCACGCGTCGTGCAATGGCCTCTTCTGCCTCGAATCGGCTTCGAGCGGGTACGTAATTTTGCCGGAAGCTCGCTTCAAAATCCTTCCACGAGCGCCAGTCCCCGCGGTTGTTGCGATACCATAAGAGAGCCTGGTCTTTGAAGAGAAGCGGTAAACATTTGCGGAGCTGTTCCCGCGTTAGGCCGTAGCTATCTCTCAGATCTTCGAGCCGCTCAAGAAAGGCGATGCCATCCTTGCCGTCAAACTGGCAGCCCCACTTGCGAACGGTGTCTAGTAGGGCGGTGGTCTCCGCGAGCGTGCTACCGGCTCGGCGGGTACTCCGGTTTGCGGAATTTTCGCCTTCGTCTTCCTCGTCCGTGTCTCCTCCGGTCTCGCTTTTGGATTTCGCGCCTGGCTCCTCGTGGATGTACTGTAACAGACGCGTGCGCAATTCGTCTCGCCCCCCTTCGGTCGGGAGACCCCTGTTCGCGAGCTCTTCAACGAGCTCATCCTTTTGTAAACGGTGCACCCACCCGGTGGTGGTTGGCGGTCGCATTTTCGCGGCGCGGGTTCGCCTACTCAGTCTTCGAGTCCCTGTTCGGGCGCCATTTGTAACAGTGGATTTCTGTGAGCTGCGGATAGCCGCGGTTATCCAAAGTTCGGGCGGTGGAGTCGAAGGCTGAGTGAATTAGGCGTGCGTTTAATATCGTATGACTATGTTTATTAAAATACTACGGCTTATACACTAACTTACATGCTAACTTATTCCTACTATATACAAGTCCGGTATTGCCGGCTTAATGTCTTCGCTATTGGCGCGGGTGCGCGTGAACGCCGCTTAACGGGTTCGGCTCGGTTCGCCGGAGATCGTCGGTGCGCTCTCGGAGTTCGGTCTCGCGGCGGAGATCGGGCGTGTTCGGCGGGCTTCGCGGTGTTCCGGCGGCGCGGGCCTGCTTGCGGAGATCGGACGGATTCGGCAGGCTTCGCGGTATCTCGGCGGCGCGGTTACGGATTATCTCGTACGGCGAATTAATTCGTACGGCGGATTAATTCGTACGGCGGATTAATGGATGGTCTCGGAAAAGGCGGAGGCCTCTCATCGCGAGGCGGGTTACCGCTCAGCACGCGGCATGCCACTCAACACGTGGGCTTGGATATCGCTACTCAGCTCGTAGCCGGTTTTGAATGTGGATCGGTACTGTCGCTCAACTCGCGAGTCTAGGAAACGCTCAACGCGCGTCTTGGAGGAATTGCTCGTTCAGCTCACAAGCGATCGGGATCCGGTGACTAAGTCCCGGTGGATAGACCTGCTCAACTCGCTGGTCGGAAGGAAGATGCTTATCACCGAAAATCCTGCGGTATATATACCCGCAGGTCGGTGATAAGCGGGTTGGTGCGGCGCGGAAATAATTGTTTATGTCGGGGGTGACTTCTCGCAGTAACGCTTCGTTACAGTTTCATGGTGCTATTAGAAAGAATTCAAGGTGAAATACAACATAAAATCGATTGGTATGTGTGTGAATATTCTGTATAATATATAAAAAAATATAGTGCAGGTATACTGAATTTATGTTTTTATATTTTAACAGCAATAATGCCATTCCACCCTCAATTCAATTAATGATTACTCTTAGATTTTATGCAACTGGATCTTTTTTAAAAACTATTGGTGACTTTTGTGCAATTAGTGAAGTTAATGCACATAGTATAATCCATAGTATAATCGAGTTTCTTCTGTCATTGCTTCTGTCATTGCATTAAAAGCTGAATTTATTAAATTTCCTATGTCTCCAAAAGAAATTCGTCAAAGTCAACACTTTTATTTTTAAAACATGTCTTTAAAACATCTTTGTTTACTCTTTATTCTTAGGTGGGATAGACAGTGAGTTGTATCGCAATAGAAAAGGCTATTTTTCTTTGAACGTGCAAGTAATTATTAATGCAAGATTAGAAATAATTGATAGAGTAGCACGTTGACCAGGATCTACACACGATTCAACTATATTTAACCACTCAAGAATTAAGACTTTGTTTGAGACAAATAGATTCAGTGATGGTTTACTTCTCGGAGATTTTGGCTATCCAAATTTATCATACATAATGACTCCGTTATTAAATCTTACAACACCAGCAGAACATCTTTATAATGAATCTCAAATTCGAACACGCTCAAAAATTGAGAGATGTTTTGGAATTTGGAAGAGAAGATTTGCAATTTTATCAATTGGATCGCGTTTTCAAACAGTTGAAAAATTGTTTCCTATTAACCGAGAGGGTTTCCGGATGGATGCCACGTGCGTATTGGGCACTTTGTCGACATTTCGCAAACATTGCAGCTTGCATCATCAGGGCTAGGAGCTCCGATTCTGAGCTCTCTTCGGTTGCGGTAGTCCTTATATACTCCTGTTGTTCCTGGTGGGAAGAGGAGGGGTTGATTTGGTCAGCCAATCAGAATGTTTTAATTGATCGGCCGGTCAATTAAAAAACCCGGGAGGACGGTATGCTAAATAGGATTTAC
>CABEGB010000334.1:0-24570 GCA_901521435.1 Crematogaster levior
ACTACCGTCAATTGAATAAGGTAACTGTACCTGATAAATATCCTATTCCTCATATTCAAGACTTTTCTCAGCGACTTCATGGCTGTAACACGTTCAGCACGCTCGATCTGGCTAGAGCGTATCATCAGATCCCGGTTGCTGAACAGGACAGACAGAAAACAGCATTAACAACGTCCTTTGGGCTATATGAATTCAATGCCATGCCATTCGGATTACGAAACGCGGCACAAACCTTTCAACGTTTTATAGGACACACAGTTCTGCGGGGGATGGACTTCTGTTTTGTTACATCGACATCCTGGTCGCATCAAATCGGAGAGAACATCAACAACATCTGAAACAGATATTTACAAAATTACGAAGTGGTTTAACTAATGCCTGAACAAATGTACATTTTCCAAAGAAGTTAATACTAGGTTGTACGATTTCAAGCCAAGGAACTAAACCATGCAATGAACGAGTGGAAACAATACTGCGGTACAAGAAACCGCAGACCGTGGAACAACTAACGCTTTTTAGGTATGATTAATTTTTATAGGAGGTTCTTACCCCGGGCAGCACAGATCCAGACACCACTTTTTGACCTGACAGCAGGGAACAAAAGAAAGGACAAAAGCCCAATCAATTGGAGCAGCACCTCGGACGCGTTTGCAGAGTGCAAAAAACAACTAGCTGAAGCAGCGCTGCTTAGTCATCCTGCTGAGAATACACCTCTCATACTTAAGGGGGGGGCCTGGTTTAGAAGGTAAAAAAAAACCGTTTTTTTTTTATTTCGTAAATCGATAGATAAACTATTCAAGAATATGTTCCCAAAGTTATACGAGCTAATTCGACGCCTTTTCGAAGATACGGGCCCGAGAGTGACACTCGTGCACGGCGAGTTTTCAAAACAAAACATCGAGTTCGTGGTTGTGTCGGGCTGTACTATAGGACGCTATACGTGTTTACAAGTATATGTGAGAAAAAAAATAATGAGTTCTACGAGCAAGAAGAAGGAACGCTTTATGGAGCTGGAATAGCTGATTAGATTTTAACAAATGTAAGTATCGAAAAAATAGGACTTTTTCTTACTCAAAACTTTGACACGCATTTTCTCGAAATTTCATTTTTGCGATTTTACACAATTGGCGGGAAAGATTGCCGGAAAACTATAAGAGCAATCAAAATAAACCAAAGTGTATTCTTTTCACAATAGATTTATCTTGAACTTAAACTCAAAAAAACAAAGTTTGCAAAAAAATCTTTTTTTTAACGATTTTTAGAGCGCGTCCAATTTAATTGTATGTACCGTAAAAATGCCCATTTTTTTTTCAAAGCGAATAAAATGTTTATTTTTCGAATTTTTTAATACTTTTCTTAGTTCAAATAGAAGAAAAATATATCACAATTACAAATCATTTTGATTTTTTCATTTCAGATGAAAAATACGAGCTACATCGTTCCCGCCAATCAGCATCAGCAGTGGCAAGGCACTTGACTCTTTAATCTGGGACACCGCCATTTTGTAACTTTTTTAACCAAAAAAAATGTTTTCATACATTTCAAATATATATTTAAATAATCCGAAAATATAACGGAGCCTAATTATTTCTTTCACTCTAAAAAAAAATGATCAAAATACTGCTTTTTTGACCTTCTAAACCAGGCCCTCCCCTTAAAACGGACGCCTCAGACCATGCTATCGGTGCAGTTCTGGAACAGAAAATCAACGATCAGTACCAACCACTAGCTTTTTTCTCAAAAAAGCTAAGTAAAGCACAAGCAAATTACAGTGCCTATGACAGAGAGTTACTGGCGATGTATGAAGCCACTAAAAACTTCAAATATATGATTGAAGGACGACACGTCACAATCTTCACTGATCAAAAACCGCTTACCTTCGCATTTAGTCAGAGGCCAGATAAAGCGTCGCCAAGACAAATACGCCAACTTGAATTCTTGAGCCAATTCATAGTGGACATCAAATATATAGCAGGAAAAGACAACACAGTAGCGGACACCCTCTCGAGAGTCGAGGCAATTAATATGCCAGCCATCGTCAGCACTGACGAATTGGCAAGAGAGCAACGTACGGACGCAGAATTGCAAACATTGTTGCAAAACCCGACGTCACTTAAGCTCAAACCACTGGGGTTGGATGACACAGAGACAACCATCTTCTGCGATGTTTCTGAAAATATACGTATATATGTACCATCATCGTTACGGAAAAGAATTTTTGACACAGTACATAACCTCTCCCACCCGGGAATAAAAGCAACAAAGAAGACAATTACACAACGATTTATTTGGCCAAGTGCCAACACAGACATCACCGAATGGGTGAAAACTTGCCTTACCTGTCAACGAGCGAAGATCTCACGACACAATCGACCAGCGCCACAGCATATCCTTGTACCGAACGACAGGTTCGAACACATCCACATGGATATAGTGGGACCGCTGCCCGTATCAAACGGATACAAGTATTGCCTCACTATCATCGACCGCACGACTCGATGGCCTGAGGCAATCCCCATCGCGGACACGTCTGCACACACTATCGCGAAGAACTTTTTAACCGCGTGGGTGGCGCGATTCGGTACACCCGAAATTATCACAACGGACCGCGGCACTCAATTCGAGTCAATCATATTCGAGACACTGACTCAGCTGATAGGATCAAAGCGAATCCGGACCACGGCGTACCACCCACAGTCGAACGGGATGATCGAAAGATGGCACCGCTCACTTAAAACCGCTATACGATGCCACACGAGTCAAAATTGGACAGAAATCTTGCCATTAGTCCTCCTAGGACTTCGAACGAGCTTGAAGCAAGACATGCAAGCTTCGGCAGCCGAGATGGTTTACGGCACGACACTGCGAATACCAGGAGAGTATTTTATTCCTAGTCAGCCGATACAATACCCGCAACTATTCGCCAATCAGTTGCGAGAGTACATTAAAACCACCCAACCGAGTCAAACTCAACACCATTCCAATCCGAAAACATTCATACATCAAACACTATCCACTTGCACGCACGTTTTTCTCCGCGTAGATAAAGTTAAGAGACCTCTCGACTGTCCTTACGAAGGTCCCTTCCCAATCATTAGACGTTCTAACGAGTCTTCTTACAGGATTTCTTACAAAGGCCAGCCAATGGAAGTCCACATCGAAAGACTGAAGCCGGCCTTCATGGAAAACACGCAAATGACGGAGCTACATCTATAGCCTCAGCCGAGCGCCTACACCAATCACGGAGCTGAACCGAGTGGCCGTACCGTCCATTTCGCAACCTAATTCGGTCGCGGGGGGAGTATTGTAGCGGATACAAAATCCTAGAAAATTCCTGGACAAGCTGCAGATGTTAAGTTGGCAGCAATGCCACCAGATAAAGCAGCGGAAGGGAGAATAAAGAAAGACTTTGTAGGAGACACTTCGTGTTAGATCGCCATTGAAGTACCACGTGCAATCTCTTGTACAGAATTGAATAAATTGTTATTAGTTACAAAAACGGTATAGTTCTTTCGCCGCAAGGGAACATCCGACCCTACACAGTGTTCCGATTAGGGATTCCGTGCGCGCGCATGTATGGCTCTGCGCATGCGCAACCGTGAGATCACAGTAACGTGCAAACGTGTATAGTGCGTGGTTTTGGCGGAATGATAACAGGAGAAGATTAAGGATCAATAGGAGGATCAATATAAGATAAGTGTTGATTATTAATTATAAATTATATAATGGACGGTTTTATACGAAAAGGAGCCGCAAAAAGATCGAGAGTCAGACTTTTTCAATCATCATGGTTAGATGATAATATGTTTAAAGGATGGTTGGCTCGCCATCCTACGAAAGATAAAGCTTTATGTCTTGCATGCAATAAAACCATCACATGTTTTAAAGCAAATTTAACTCGTCATTCACATTCGGTCCAACATTTGGAACAATTAAATAAAAATAAAGAAAATTTAAATGTTTCGGATAATAATAATAATAGAGTCACTCTTTCACACGTAGAAAAAGTAAAACGCGTCGAGATAAAATTAGCAGCATTTTTTGCCGAACATAATATTTCTTTTTATTCCGCGGATCACTTAATTCCATTGTTGAAAGATATCTGTGTAGAGCCTGAAGTTGTATCAGATCTTACACTAGCTCGAGATAAATGTACAAACGTTGTTTCAAAAGTAATTGCAAAACGCGAAGTTCAAAAACTTATTAAAAATATTCAAAATTGTAAATTTTCAATTTTAATAGATGAAAGCACTGATATTTCCGACACTAAAGTTATGTGTATTCTTGTACAATATGTGTCACCTTTAACAAAAAAAGTAACAACTCAATTATTAGATTTATTAGCTATAGACGCAACAGATTGTTCCGCGAATAAAATTTTTGAAACTTTTAAAATTATGTTTGAAAAAAAGGAAATTCCTTTACAGAACATTGTTGGAATGGCAAGTGATAATGCATCTGTAATGATTGGATGCAATAATTCTTTTATGTCGCGTTTAAAATTAGAGATTCCGGGTCTTGTTGTATTAAATTGTATTTGCCATTCATCCGCGCTTGTAGCAAGTAGAGCTTGTGAACAACTTCCTGCATCTTGTGAAAATTTGCTTCGAGGAGTATATAGTTATATCTCAGGTAGTGCAAAGAGATGTGCAATTTTAAGCGAATTTCAGGATTTTTTCAACGTGGAAAGAAATAAGATTTTAAAATTGTCGAATACTCGGTGGTTAATATTGCATAAATGCGTAAACAGATTATTAGATAATTGGAATGTTTTAAAAAATTATTTTGTTTTGGCTGTAGCAGAAGATAAGTTAAAATCTGCAGAAGTGATTTTGAATCAATTAAATGATAATTTTATTAAAGCATATATGTTATTTTTGAAATATTCGTTAAATTTTTTAAATAACTTTAACGCTCTTTTCCAATCTCGTAAAGTTTTAATTCATACTTTGTTTGAAAACAGCCAACGATTAATTCGCGAAATACACAAAATTTTGTAATCCCAAAAGCTTTAGAAAATATTATTGATTTTAATATAGAAAATGAGAGTAATTTTCAAAATATAAATGATATTTATGTTGGACCGGAATGTGAAAGTTTTTTACAAACACTACCTCCAGAATGCGCGCAAGAAATTAAATTAAATTGTTTACAGTTTTACATAACTGCCGTTCGCGAAATGTTAAAACGTTTACCGTACAAAGATACTATCTTTCAACAATTAATGTTTTTACAGCCGAAAATTGCTCTTTATAATGAAAGTAGAGTTCAATTTAAAGATTTAACTTTTATAGCAACGCGTATAGGACATATTGATGTGACAAAATTAGCTTATGAGTGGAGAATTTTACCATCAGTTTTTAACAATGAAGAAAAAAAAGAATTAGCATCTTTTGAAGTAGATATTATGTGGAAAAAAATATTAGAATTTAAAAATTATAACGATGAAAAAATGTTTCCAAATTTAAAGTCATTAGTCGAAGCAGTCCTTTCTTTTCCACATTCAAATGCAGAGGCTGAAAGAATTTTTTCTATAGTTAATGATGTTAAAAATAAAAAAAGGAATCAATTATCAAACGAGGTGGTCTCCGCGATATGTATAATAAAATCAAGTTTTCAGGCTGAAGGCATTAATTGCACTAATTTTGAAGTAGATTCCGAGCATTTAAAATTACATAATCCGCAAAATTTGTACTCAAAACCAGATAATTCATGTGATGGTTTTTAATATATCTTTATTTTTATATTGTTTTTATTTTATATAATTAATTTTATACATCTAACCAAAATGACTCTCTTTGCATGCTGTAATAATTATAACATTAATGCTGTTATGTTTTTAAATTTTATTTTGTTTTTTATTTTTAGAATTAAAAATGTGATGTTTATTTTAACTGTGATTTTAACTGTTGCAGTACCTGAGAACGTGTGCAATTTTTAATTTTTGTTAATTTTAGATTTTTATTTTATATTTATATTATTATTGTAAATTTTATTTTACTTTTTAGAATTATTAGAAAAGAAAAATGTGATAAATGTTTATTTTAACTTTGATTGTACCTGTTGCAGTATCTAATGCAGTATCTTGTAAAATTTTTAATTTTTATTAATTTCAAATTTTAATTTTATACTTATTACTTTAAATATATTAATTAATATGTTAATATGTTAATATGTTAATTAAGAAATAATGTTTTTCTTTATTGTACGAATACTGGTAAGGTTTTTGGCAGTTTTCCTTACCCTTGCAACAAATGTTGGTATTCTTTGAGATCTCTGCCAAATAAAATATTTTATTTTGTTGTTTTATTTTGTAAACAGTGTTTTATTTATAGAATATATATAACCTTTTTCGCTTTCCTTTTATCCTTTATAATAATGTGTATAAAATATTTATATATATATTTTAAAAAAAGTGTAAATTTTATATGTATAAATAGATGTAAATTACAATATAACTTTATATATTATGTTATATATTCAGCTATATAAAAGCATAAAAAATTGCACTAAATAGTACTATATGGAAAGTTCCAATTAAATAGTTTCTAATAAATTAATTTAATTCTATTGATAAAGAGCAAATAAATTAAATAATTGCTTATTTATATTATGCAATATACAGGGTGTCCCATGTAACCTGACAAATCGAAATAACTAAAAAAATACGCATTGGACGACATAATATCCAAAATAAAAGTTGTTCCTGTCGAAGAGCGTCGTCGAATGATACCAAAATTGACCCTGCCCCCGCTCCCCTGGGGGTAGGGTGGGGGGCAACTTTTAAATCTCAAACGGGAACCCCCATTTTTTATTGCAGATTCGGATTCTCCATAAAAAAATAAGTAAGTTTTATTCGAAACATTTTTTTTGATTCGTGACAGATGGCGCTGTAAACGATGAAATAGAAAGATAGTGGGGGTAACGAAAGATTGAGACTGGGCATTGGATAACAATTTTTAAGAAAATTTTAGTAATTTTTATAACAATTTTTGAGGAAAGTACCTAACGAATCAAACTCCTCTCGCCTCTCACCTTCGGGGTACTTGTTTTCGGTGAGTCCCCTTGCCTCTCACCTTCGGGGTGCTTGTTTTCGGTGAGTCCCCTCGCCTCTCACCTTCGGGGTGCTTGTTTTCGGTGAGTCCCCTCGCCTCTCACCTTCGGGGTGCTTGTTTTCGGTGAGTCCCCTCGCCTCTCACCTTCGGGGTGCTTGTTTTCGGTGAGTCCCCTCGCCTCTCACCTTCGGGGTGCTTGTTTTCGGTGAGTCCCCTCGCCTCTCACCTTCGGGGTGCTTGTTTTCGGTGAGTCCCCTCGCCTCTCACCTTCGGGGATTGGAAGGTGAGAGGCAAGGGGACTCACCGAAAACAAGTACCCCGAAGGTGAGAGGCGAGAGGAGTTTGATTCGTTAGGTACTTTCCTCAAAAATTGTTATAAAAATTACTAAAATTTTCTTAAAAATTGTTATCCAATGCCCAGTCTCAATCTTTCGTTACCCCCACTATCTTTCTATTTCATCGTTTACAGCGCCATCTGTCACGAATCAAAAAAAATGTTTCGAATAAAACTTACTTATTTTTTTATGGAGAATCCGAATCTGCAATAAAAAATGGGGGTTCCCGTTTGAGATTTAAAAGTTGCCCCCCACCCTACCCCCAGGGGAGCGGGGGCAGGGTCAATTTTGGTATCATTCGACGACGCTCTTCGACAGGAACAACTTTTATTTTGGATATTATGTCGTCCAATGCGTATTTTTTTAGTTATTTCGATTTGTCAGGTTACATGGGACACCCTGTATATATATATATATATATATATAACGTGTCTTATACATATATTTTTATCAACTTTTTCGTGCTTTTTATATAGCCGGGTAACGGCGCCTTTTTTTACTGATATGAGACGCTTTACTGACGCCGTATTGTCGCGCATGCGCCTAGAAGGAATCCCTAATCGGAACACTGCTAAGATGAGGTGTTGAAGGAGTTCGTGAGATGAGTTTATACACTTTTGTTGTAACGAAATTCACAAATTCTTTATTATAACAATTAAAGTAAAAAAATATATATATAAGTAAAAGTAAATTACGTATTGTTCATAACACTATTGATCCGGCACAAAAGCTCGTACAGTGCGGCGAGTCAAGCGCAGTAGCGGATAATGCAACTCTGATAGCGTTAAAGCGAAGGCGTATAGCGTGTCGCGTTTAAGCTAAGGATCAAACGAATATCTGAAGCGGGTAGCTCAAACGGATAACTAAAGCGGATAACTAAACGAGAGCAAGTGAACTATACTAACGAGTCGTTGGCAGCCCCCGGTGTGCACCTCTTTTATATCTGTCACTCAAATGATTCAAATCTGCTATCAACCAATAATTGTTTGACAGTAGCGCAAATTGACGATCACCCGAGAGCGTTGAATCTAATTGGCTGCCGATGAGGTCATCGGCGCCTGCGGGCCCCTCCCTTCGTGCAGGGACTGACGAGGGAACAGGAGGACTCTTCGAGTCTACCGCCGCCAACCGCGCCGAACCGCGCCGAACCGCGCGCTTACGGAATGGCGGAGGAGGCTAAGGGGTACCGACCAATCGCGCACAGGGGTTAGAGTTGCGGAAGCCCTGGTTCCTCGTCTTAAGAACTGGCTGGAAAGATCCGTAGGGGAGCTGACATTCAGGACAACGCAGATAGTCACGGGGCATGGATGTTTTAATGCATTCTTGTACAGAATAGGCAGGGCCGAGTCCCCCGGGTGCTCGCACTGTGCGAGCCAGGAGGACTCGGCTCAGCACACCTTGGCTGAGTGCTCCGCATGGTCCGCGCAACGAGCCAGGCTGGTGGAAGTGGTAGGACCAAATTTAGAGCTGAGGCCCCTGCTTGAGAACGCGATAGCCTCCCGCGAGGGTTGGACAGCCTTCTCCGAGTACTGCGAAGCAGTTATGACAGTAAAGAAGGAAGCGGAGAGGGGGCGGCAGCGAGCGCCGCTGCCGCCGCTCTCCACTGATCCTTCTGGATAGATAGGAATGCAAGTATGTGTGTGTGCGTGTGCGCACGCGTGCGCATGCAGGTGCCTGCATGTTCTGTGCGCAGGGTCCCTGACCTGAGCGGGCATAACAATGGGGGCACGTCTGGGTTGGGCGTGCGGGTGCGCACGCACATTGCAAACATAGGTGTAGATAAACATGTATATATATACAGGTCCATATAGTATTACATAGGGTGTGTATATACAAATAATAATAATAGATAGATAAGGTGTGTACATAGGTGTACATAATACTGTGAATGGATCACCCGATCGGATGGGGAGAGTAACTCCGCATGAGAGCGGGAGTCTCTGATGTTTGCACACAATGCTTCCAGGGCTCCCGCTGTTCTCTTAGGTAGGCTAAATGCCTGAGGAGGGGTTTTTAGTGAGTAGGTGATCATGGTAGAATCTTCCTGCGATGTATCTATGATCGAATCCCACACTACCCGGGTGTACGGGCACTCGGGTGTCTTTCGGCCTTGTGCCGGGGACCGGGGGTCTTTGGACCTCACGGTTGTCGAATCAAGAGTCGTGCACAGAAGATTTTCCCCTCCTCCGCAAAAAAAAAAGGTCATCGGCGCCTGACATCACTCCTGGCATGCGTTGCCGATTTCTTAGATCCCGGATTGGAGCAACCAAGCTATACGTCATCATGCAACGCATGCTTAAGGGTGAAATCACACAATACGGGAATCAACGATGCGAGACAGAGGATGCGTGATTCGAACAGTCAATCAGCACTTTTCTGCATGTTTCTATCCCGTATGTTTTTCATGCCCTGTGCACAGTGCGTGAAAGACCCGAAAATGACGCTTTTCGGGGAATAAATACATAATTTAAAAAATAATTATTTCACTAAAACAGTAATATTTGTTAATTTTATTTAAGTATACTATTTAAAATGTTGAAATAAGCATTACTCCGATAGTATTGAACAAATTTTATTTAAAATTATATTAATACAAAAATTATTTTTGAATTCTATAACGCATTTTTGGTCATTTTCCCGTATCGTGTGCACAGGGCACACTAAAATCATGCGTATGTGTCACTGTTGATCTGTGTCTAGAATTTTGGAGCAAAGATTAAAAATGGATGATAAATTGTTAATGATACAAAAAGCTATTAAAATTTTAATGAAATTTTATGTGAAAACTCCAATGTTACCTTATCGAAAGAAGAAAATGAGATCAACGTTAACCAAACTTTTTATATTGTATTTAACAATGTCGAAAACAAAAGTTCAAAGAAGTGTATGGGTTAGACCAATTTATACTGTGGAACAACGGTTTCTTCAAGAAGACAGTAATAATTTAATTAAGAGCAACAGATCCATCCTTGTATTTTAATTATTTCAGAATGCAGGTAGATATATTTGATAAACTGTTTGTCTTAATGGGTCCTAAAATTGAAAAAGAATGTAATATAAGGGAATCAATTCCCTCTCGAACAAGGCTTAAAAGGGTACTCCCCGTTTTCATAGTCGAAATGCCCTTAATCTGGGATTCGAAAATAACCTATTGGATCTTGTTTGTGTGTTGGAAAAACTAAGTTCCATGTATTATTTATCCCACCAACTCCCCCTCTCCCCCCTAAAACTGATATTTTGGATTTGTTTCTTAATCTCGAAGAAGAGTTTGAAAAAATCTGGAAAAATTTGGGTACATTCTATCATATGTGGACTATGTATCCACACTTTTTCGAATACTTACACCTTGTTTCCATTGAGATACAGATCAAAATAATCTCAAAAACGCGTTTTTTTTCGAGGTTTTTCACATTTTTGAGGGTAGCCCACCACTCGGAGCTCGAAAAAACCTATGAGACCTTCAAAAACAAATCGAAACACGTATTTAAAAACAAAAAATTTCAATCTATGCTTCTGTGTTTTCGAGTAAAGTCGTTTTAAGATCTTTTCGGATTTTTTTGATCTTGAAGATGACCTTGAACCTTAGAAAAATATGGAAAAAATTGAGTAATCTTGGGTATGATTCAACTATTTACTTGAATTTTTTCAGATTTTTTGCGCTGTGCATTTTTGAGATAAAAATTAAAATATAAAAATACCGGTTTTTTGGAGTTCTAGGGGGGAGGGGAGGAGTTGATAGGATAAATAATGCATGGAACTTAGTTTTTCCAACACACAAACAAGATCCAATAGGTTATTTTCGAATCCCAGATTAAGGGCATTTCGACTATGAAAACGGGGGGTACCCTTTATGTTTGATATTTAGCCAGTGGTGATAGCATGAAGTCTGTAGGATATGCCTTTAGAGTTGCTCCAAACACAGTTTCTAAAATTGTTCATGAAACTTGTAATGAAATTTGGAAAACATTAAAAGATATAGATTATGCCTGTACCAAGTACACAAGAATGGAAAAAGATAGCGTAAGATTTTGAAAACTGTAGAATTTTCTTCATTGTATTGGAGCAATTGATGGAAGGTACATGGTAATAGAGGTAATAATTAATTTTAGCTTTTTCTTTATTCAAAGTATATTAATACAAATATGTTATAAATGCTTAATTACATTTCAGGCTTCTCCGCATAGTGGTTCCATTTATTTCAATTATAAAAAAAACTTCAGCATTAATTTCACCAGTGTTTCTGATGCACACTATCGTTTCATTTTGATTGATGTTGGAGTAGAAGGTCGTCGCAGCGATGGTGGAGTGTTTACTGATAGCAGTATACAATTGGGATTACATTCAAACACTTTAAATGTACCTTCGCCTGCTCTAGTTGGTGAAAGGGAACTGCCATATGTTTTGATTGGCGACGAAGCGTCCTTTAGCACCATACTTGATGCGACCTTATCCAAGAAGATCAGATCTTGACTTAAGAAAAAAGGTGTACAATTATCGTTTCAGCAGAGCAAGGCATATCATTGAAAATGCCTTTGGCATTTTGGTAGCAAGATGGAGAATCTTTCGTAGGCCTATAAATACCTCCATTTCCAGAGCAAAGATGATTATATTAGCTACAATATGTTTATATAATTTCGTTATTACTAACGAAATGGAAAAGTGTCCTCAAGAATGACAGTATTTGTGTTACATTGATTACGACAAGCAGCAAACATCATGCTTTAAAATTTTGCCAAAAAGAATTAGCCAAGGTTTAACTTCACGTAATTTGCCAATGATTTACAGAGAAAGATTCGCTGATCATTTTTTCAATGAAGGTGCAGTAGAATGGCAATGGGAGAAAGCTGAAAATAACGACTTTTAGCTTTTATTTTTTTGTATTGTAATAAAGCTTTATTATTGTAATAAATTATTATAAAGTTAATTATTATTATTGTAATAAATTATTATAAAGTTAATTATTATTATTGTAATAAATTATTATAAAGTTAACGTTAAATTTCTTTTTTATACATATCATTTCTGTTGTGTTGTACTTAATAACTATTACAAATATAAATATAAAAAGCATAAACAGATTACATATTAAAGAACTAATCATTTAAGAGACCCGCTTTTTCTTCAGCTTCTAACGCATCATTCATGATTTTCATTTGTAATAATCTACAATCCTTGTAGGGTAACCTTCTTAAAATATCATCTAACTAGATCAAGTAGGGTAACCTTCTTAAAATATCATCTAACTAGATCAGAAACCATCATTCAATACCATCAGTAGATGTGCTTTTACTTTAAATTTTCATCAAATCTTTTTTGAACTCTGCATCATCTGATTGTGTTCTTCGCCCTAAAACAAAAAATTATTTACATTTATTTACAATATAATATGCATAATAATATATAATTCAAATGTCAAAAACAATACAATTATATTTATGACCATATAAATCTATTTTGATTCATTCTATTCTATCATTTGTTCCATGCATTATTTATTTAATTTGTTAGTAAATTGTTTACGTTATTTAGGACATAACAAACTTACGTTTTTCATGCAAAGAGATACTACTTGTACGAGACACACTTTTTCCTACTCCAGAAGTACTTTCATTTGTATTGTCCTCTTCGATCATTTGGCTATCTGCAATACTGCTCTCATCATGTTCTGTCAGTTCTAGCATCGTGGAATGATCGTCGGTGTCTAGGTTATCATTCATCAGTTCAGGTTCTTTTGAAACATTACTTACAGGATTGTACAGTTTTTAAAGACATAATTATCTTAAAAATTGTATAAAATGTGCATTATTATTGATGTAATATTACGGCTTCGAAATTATGGAATCATTTAAAAATTTCATTTGGTCAAGAAAGCAAAAACCATCTTTTTTTTATCTGAAATTGGTGCTGTTGAACCACTTGGTGTGTATGCAGTCAATTTCTTTCTTGCTTTCATATAGCAATCACAGAGATTTCTCCAGTGTTTTTTAATATTGTTTACATTAAAATGATCTACAATAGATTAATGAATAAATATTTGAAAAGAATTTTTTATAGAAGCTCATTGAAATGTCTTGTACAACTAAATGATAAAGAAAACCACCTTTAATTTAATATCATAGGCTTTTGGTTTATCGATATATAACACATACTCATTTAAATAGTATATGTACAAGAATTTACAATCTCGAAGAGCCTCATAAAAATAACTCATAATATTAAAAATTCAGTAACAAAACTTTTATTTAAAAAAATTGTAAGTGATATAAAAATTATGGTCACATAAAATATTTACCTTCCAATTCCTTGCTTATTTCCAACCACGCTTCTTTCACAGATAAGGAACCTCTTTCCTTAACAGGGATTGTATGATTCCATAAACATGGCCTGGTTCGTACACCTTCTATCAATATCTCATCGTATATATCCCACAGTTTGTCCTCTTTATTCTTATTATGTTTAGCAGATGTTTTTTCTGTTGTACCACCTTCTTTATTACTTTCTACTGAAGCTGTATTAGTACAATCATAATTATTTATTATGCATTTTTGATATAAATTATATAAAGAATTATAAATATAGAAAATGATAAATGTTGTTATAAATGTATCCAAACCTCTAAATATAACATTTGCGTCATCCACATAAGTATTTTCTTTTGTAAAATCAACATCAGCAAAGCATGTGTGTTCCGTTAAATTGGAATTTTCTTGTGGCAACAAATAATTGCAATATTTGCATTGGTAATACTTGAAAAAAGTAATTTATATTTCTTATCGTTTATTTCAAATAAACTAAAAAATTAAACTTTTTTTATACTTACATTACGACGTATTGAACCTTCCCTAACCTCCAAGTCCATATCCATAATGTTATTTAGTTTTAACTATTTACCGATTTTTCAATTCAAACTTTGTAGGTTAGACAATTAGTAACGCAAACGCATACAGGAAAAGTACAGAAAAATGCGGAAGAGCGCTGATTGGTTATTCGAATCACGCATCCTCTGTCCCGCACGTTGATTCCCGTATCGTGTGATTTCACCCTAACTGCTCCGTTCAGTGCGCGCTCGACCAACCGTTGGTTGTTTATCGCGAAGGTCTCCTTTACATTGGGTGCGTTCAGCAGACTCAACAGTTGAGTAATTCTTTTTAATGCGTCAACATAATTGGTCTAAATTTCGGGATCTAACAGAAAGGACCAATAATCACTGATCGCTCACTGATCTGCTCTGCTGCTGAACGCAGCCATTGGCAAAGATGTTTTTACCGATGAATGTTTGTCACCCTCAAAATTTTCTTAAATGTATGCCAATGTAAAAGGTCCCTTCTGTGACAATGATTAAACTGAAAATTTAAATATGCGAAATACTTATACGCACGAAGCTTCGAGAAATGCGAGCGGTTTCGTAATCTCTAACAAACATAGACTTATGAGGCGATGAAACCCTAAGTGGGAGCATCCTTCTGAGGGAAAAAGATAACATGAATAGTAGGATATCTGTTTCTCTTTGGTAGGCGTGACCTAGAGTGTAACTTGAGCGCAGTATGCGCGGTTTTAATAACCTTAAAACTTAAAACAAGTGTATCGTATGCATCGTTGTTAAAAGCTCACAACAAAGATTGATCCGTAAAATAAGAATATAAACTGTATAATATAATTATATATTAACTGTTAACACTACGTTTCAACCTCTGGTTTGGATTCTTATCAAGTGTATAAAGTTATAAAATAAGAAGAGAGAGATTGCTGAAATGCTTTTTATTCTGTAAGATGTCACCATCTGTCGAGCGCGTAACAGCCGAAATCGGCGCTGTAATTATTCGTGACCGAGAAATGCGAGCCGCGGCGCTAAAGCGCCGGAAATCGGAGCGATCGCGAGCCTTCGAGGAAGATCGGAGTAGATGGGTTTCACCACCTGCGAATTACGAGCCGGCACTTGTCGCTGAGCGGGCAAGTGAGTCGAGTCGTTGTCGAAAAGTCTGTCAAGTCGTGTCGGGAAATTGTCGTGTCGATCTTGCAATAATTGTCGAACAGTAACGGTCAAGTTAGGACTGTAGTAATTGTGACCGCAGTGTGGTACATCGTTATACTCATCTTGTCAAAACATTATATTGTTGCGCTGACGGAGGAACTCCGACACCAGCACACACTCTCACAAGCACACTGGCACTCGCGGGACACTCCGCCGGGGCGGAAATAAACACTCCGTTAAATCGGGGAAGAAACTCTTTATTTCACAACGAGAGCTTTACAATAACGCGTCTCTTTCGCGAGAAGAAACCGACATTAAAGTGTCGATCGTTGTTAGACAGGAGACGACTCGTTGCCAAGGAGCGCTCTATAACGCAGAGCGCACCGGATGGCGAGAGCGGATGCAACACTGCCCTCCTTCTTCCAGAATGTCGTCCCGACATTCAGGGAGGGCAGAACCCAAGGAACCTCTTGTTCCTTCGGTTTCGCGGAGAAGGGAAGCAGTCTTCACGGAGGTATATTAAGCTATCTACGTCATAACATCAGAACGCCAAAAACTTAATATTAAATTAATTTGCTAATTTTGTGCTATTTTTTGCTACAAAAAATAATTTTTTCGCTATAACCATTTAGAAGTTACGAGTGGCTAGATTTTTTTTTTTTTTTTTACGTAGGGAAATGCTTTATGCATACCCCTTCCCCTGGGGAAGGGAGGAGGTTATGTGGGACTTGCACCCACTAAAACCATACGGTGGTCCTCCTTTGCGGTTGTACGGAAAGGCCCTGGGGTGTTATTCACATGCTACCAGGGCCCCTTCCCGCTTTGGACCCTCCGTCCTCCACTGGTAGGGAGAGTCCCCCACTACAGCCCTCAGACCGGTCTGAGGGCAGCGAGGATGCGGGACCACCACGCATCCTCGCTCCTACCTGGGGATCACGGTGCAATGGGGAGCGAATGTCCCCACATCCACTCCCCTGTGATCCCCCGGAGAAGGGAGACTTAGGGAGGAGCTGGGTCCCGACGGGCGTATTGCCGTCGGGCCACTCCTCCTCTCCTTCTCCGAGAGGGAGGGGCACTTGCGTCCGCCGAAGGTTACTAACTGTCTCGCAGAAGAAGACCGCCGCCTGCCAACACTCCGGCGTCTCCATTATCTTCCTGACTACAGCGGGAAGAGACACGTCCTCCCCAATTACATTTTGGAAGGCACGGCAGTCCACCGCCCACGCGGGGCATTCCACCAACGTATGCTCCGCCGTGTCCTTCCTTGCGTTACAATGGTGACATTTTGGTGTCTCTTCCCGCTGAATTCGGTGCAGATACTCACCAAAGCAACCATGCCCGGTGAGTATCTGCACCAACCGATATCCTAGGGATCCGTGCCTCCGCTTCACCCACCGTAGCAAGACTGGGCGGATAGCGCCCACGGCACGGATCCCTTTTCTCGCCTCCGAAAAGCTTGACTGCCACCCGGCAATCATCTTGAGCCTTTCACGGGCCCGCTTGGCTGCGGACCTTCGTTCCTCGTTCTCCGGTGGCCGGGCATCAGCCCCACCCTGCCGAAAATATGCGATTAAAACCGATTAAAAAAAAAGTTATCCGAATCGATCGGGATTTCTGCACCGAAAATACGGTATTAAAACCGATTAAAAATAAGATCGGATTTAGTACAATTCGGACGGATTAATATTGGGATAAATCCATATCAATCCGCAATTACAGAATTTCATAAATTATAATTAAATCAAATTTTAATGCGATGTGACATGCTAAGACGTTGAAAATTCTTGTGTGCCACTTTTAAATAAAGAGATATTTTGATGAAATAACACTATAAATAATGTTAATAAATTTGTAAAATTGTTTAAAAGCTATGCTTTTTTGGCAGTTAATAAACAACCGCCAAGAAAAAAAAAATTTTTCGAACAATTTTACAAATTTGTTAACATGATTTACAATGTTATTTTATTAAAATAGCTTTTTATTTAAAAATGGCACGCAAGAATTCTCAGCGTCTTAGTGTATCATTTCTCGCTTCTAATGTCAAGATTCTAAAACGTGGTCGCGAAGAGTATTAGAAGTTTTAATGCAACTGAATTGAAATGTTTTAAAATTTTTATATTATGCATTACAATAGTAACTTTCAAGTACAATAGTAATATAAATAATTTATAAAATTAGAAAAATAAAATCTTCAATAAACTTTCTTAAAATATTGTAACAAAAAAAAATTTTGTTACTATTTGTACTGTAGTTTGTATTATTATCATCCTTATATATAATCTTACATATATTTAACATATATATTATTTCTATATATATTTCTTTTTTTTAAATTTAACATACCTCTATGCTGTTAAAAATTTTCAAAAAATTCAAAAAAATTCGAAACAACTGATACTTAAAATAAATGAAACTGTGATTTTCACAATTAAAACATTTCAGGTGAAAAGTCATAAAAACGACCACCTTCATTAACAATATTTTCATTTTCTTCGCTTTGTTCGCTAGTCTCTTGAATAGTACTGTTTCTTCTGTTTCTGTATTTCTTTTTCTTCTTGTCACTATTTTTTGGCTTCGCATTTTCGTCATTCATTTGTGAATCATCAACAATGTCCTCGTTTTCTTCATCAATCGATTGATTTTCATCGGTATCTTTTTCACATATTTTCTTAAAATCAGCAATTTTTTTTCCCACATAATAAAAAAATTTAGACATTTCTCTCATAGAATTATCTTTGTCAGGAGTATTGGCAAATTTTTTTTTGTACACGTTGTTTATCCAATGCTTGTATGCATCTAAACAAAAATATAAATGACAATATATACTTTTAGCTCAGTACTATGATCTTAAAAACAAAAAAAAAATATATATATAAAATATATATTATATATACATATAGTAAAATAAAATAATATTCTCAAATGATTATACTTATGAGTTTATATCCATTATTATAATATTCCATTAATTTTGTTCAGAAATTATTAGTAATAAACGTTATATTCTTATATGTTTATATTGATATTATATGTTGCACAATGAAACATGTTTTACCTTCACAAGCTCCCAGTTTCTTTTCATCCAATTTATTGCATTTCCTTTTTTTACCGCATCGTGTAGAAGTGTATCCTGTAACAGTGCTAGTCATAAGCAATTCATCGTCGAAAACAGCAAGAATAATATTACTTGCAAATTGGCAAGGAGTTTTTGACGAGTTCAACACTCTGTTATAGTGGATTTCACTTATCTATTCGTTTCGCCCAATGTGAATCTGTAATGCGTGCATGAATGTTTATTATCATAACGAATGCTATAGAGTAAAATGCGATGATAGGATGTATAAAGCGTATAAAAAATGTATCGTTAAAGGTGTCGTATTTCACAGTCAGAAATATCGTAAGGCACGAAGGACGAGCGATACAATGGTTCAGTTGCATTCGGATGAATATGGACAAATATTACACATCATTCTTTTAAATAATAAATGTTACATTCAAATATCAAAAATTACAATCAGTTCCAACAAACCGTTCGTACATGTATCGTACATGGATAAAATAGAATCAGAAGATTATGTACATAGCTCAATAGTTCCCATAAGTGATGTAAAAAGCAAGATTATTCATATAAATGTAGGATATTCTATATATTTATGCAAACTTCCGAAAGTATATGAGATTCAATAATAATAACATTGTAATAAATATAATTCTGTTTATTTAAAAAAATATTATTGTAGATTTATTTTAAAGAATATAATTGAAAATGTTATGCAAACCTTAATATATTTGAAATTATTAATAATAATAATTGTAATAAACAATTCTCTTTTTTTATTTAAAAAAATATACAACTTATGTCCGTTTATACCAACGTGGTTGAAATTTAATCGTTGGTTAATTTGCAGAATGACAACGTTAAAATTTATAATAACATAATTATTGCATATAATATAGTAGAAATGCTTAAACTTTGATGTTGCCAGCATCCTGCAAGTTGACCAATGATTAAATTTAAACCTTTGGTAGAAATGAGCATTAAGCGGATTATTTTGGATTATATATCCATCCGATTATTCAAATTTATTTGGATTGATAACAGTATGGATTAGAATGTAATTATTTCGGATTAAAAATAATTCGCGAAAGCGATAGTAAAATCAATTACGATTCGTGTGGGATCAAAACCGATTACTTTTTAATCCGCTCGTGGATTGAACCGATTAAAACAGCTTAAAATCGATTAAAAAGGATTCCGTTTTAATCGGTTTTAATCGCACATTTTCGGCAGGGCAGGGACCTCCTGGCGGCCATCCACTTTGGCGCGATACATTGTCGCAAACATGGCCGCCGAAAGGATCCAGGGCACGCTTCCGGCCACCGCGCACGCCCCGTAGGGGATGGTACGGTACCCCCTGGCCACTCTAATGGCGAGCCATCGCTGCGTGTCCTCCAAGATTTTCTTGCAGCAACGGCTCTTAACTGCCTTGTTGTGCCATACGGGGGCACCGTACAGAACGATCGATTGTACCACCCCCATGTAGAGGCGGCGCGCCCTGTCCCCTGGTCTCCCGAGATTAGGCATAAGCCGCGAGAGACTCTGTGCAGCTGCTCTTGCTCGGGGGGCCAGTCGCTCAAAATGAGAAACGAAGGTCTATCTATTGTCAAGTATGAGGCCCAGATATCTCATCTGGGCCTCAAATTTTTTATCCACTCCATCGATCGTGAGCAAGGCCTGAGGGGGGCCCTTGGTCCGCGGGCCTGCGAACCGCATTGCCTCCGTTTTTTCCAGGGCCACCCTCAGACCAAGCGTGTGGATTCGACCGATCATCATTTCTGTGCCAACCTTGGCCAGGGCAGAGGCGCTCCCCCAGTCCCTCCCCCGGGCCATGACAAGAGTATCATCTGCATAGAGTATTGAGTATTGAGTAGAATATTGCCATGCCCGGGAGTAGGGCCCCTCGCAGGACCCAGTTGTAACCAATGTTCCACAGGAGCGGTCCGAGGACCGACTCCTGTGGAACACCCCTGCGGATTACACTGCTGCCGCGGACGCCGTACTGGCCGGTGTATGTAATGTACCGATTGCGGAAGTAGTCATTGATGACTACTTGGAGGTACCCGGATACCCTGTGAAATTTCAAGGCAGCCCGGACACACTCCCAGGGGAGGGAGTTGAATGTCCAACGACACCGCCAGCACCACCCTCCCTTGCCGCGTCGCCTCCTCGGCAAAAGCCTTCACGGCGTCCACGGTGGAGCACCCGTCCCTGAAGCCATACTGGCAATCTGCCAGGTTTGGACCCTCCCTCGACAGGTGGCTCCTGAGGCGGACAGCTATGATGCGTTCAAACAGCTTGCCCGCCTCGTCCAAAAGACATATAGGCCTATATGCCGAGGGAAAGTCCGCTGGCTTTCCTTCATTTGGAAGGAGGACAAGACTGGCCTCCTTCCATACGTTGAGGAAGCGCCCGGACTCTAGGCATGTACTAAATAGCCGTCGGACGTTTTCCCCAAGGATCTCCGTTGTCTTGGCCAGGACCTTGGCTGGGATGCCGTCCGGTCCTGGGGCAGTGTTCCTGGACCGGAGCTTCTTCACTTCCCAGCCGAGCTCAGCCGCCGACACCTCCAGGTCTCCGCTCCATGGAATGTCGACCTGTGCCGGCGGCTAACCCAGTTTCCCCACTCGGGCATCGTCCGATGGGAATAGGGTATTAATCACCCGCCCGAGGAACTGGGGTTGGAGAACCTCTGTGGTTGGGGGGCCGCCCGATGCCAGTTTCTTCCTGACAAATTTGTATGGGCGGCCCCACGGATCCTTGTCTATGCTCTCCAACAGCTCGTCCCAGGCCCTGGCCTTGGCCCGCCTGATGGCCTGGCGGAGGGAGAACCTCTTCATCTTGAGGTCCTCCTTCAGTGCCTCGGCCCGTGCTGGGTCGGCCGCTGCCGAGCCTACTCCCCTTCTGCGGCGGCACCTGGCGAGCCTCCTCCAGACCGCGTTGCATTCGGCTCGCAACGCGGCCAACTCTGGAGACCACCAGTATGCCGCTTTCTGGGTGGGGGCGGGTCTGCTCCGGGGCATGGCCGTGTCACATATTTCTGTGAGGGCCTCCCGGAGCTGCATCGCCCCCTCGTCTGCTGTGAGTGGCTCGGCCGACCAGGCCTTGACCAAGGCGGCCGCGGCAAGGAGGTCCACGTCGATCTTACTTCTGACCCCCCCGGGGGTGGGTGCATTCTGTCCCCCGGCCCGAGGGGCCAGCCGTTGTCGGCCCATGGAGGAGTCGGAGACGTCGAACCCTATGTATCTATGGTCCGAAAGCGTCTCCTCTTCCTCCAGGACGCGCTATCTCTGTACCGTGCGCGCGGCAGCGGGGTTCCCCAAGGTAACGTCAATGACGGAGGCCCCGTTATGCTGCACGCATGTAAAACTGCGACCCTGGTTGAGTATGACCAGATTCAAGCAATCCAGCCACTCAACCAGGGTCACCCCTCTCGCGTTCGTCACCGGGGACCCCCACGCATCCGATTTTGCGTTCAGGTCCCCGGCGATAATGATCGGGCGCCGGGTGAATGGCCTTAGGCAGTGGTCCAATTCCCCCAACAGCCTTTCGAGCTCTGGGAGGCCGACGTTGGACGAGCAGTAGACGCCCGCCACAACCGTCTCCCCCCAGAGCGCGTTGACGAATCCCTCCCCCTTCCCTAGAAGGGAGAAGGGGAGGGAATTATTCCTTCCCGAGTTGAATATTGCTACCGAGCCCATCCCCGTGCCAGTCTGATCTGGCGGGGACGAGGTATGGCTCGGCAGCGATTACCAGATCGATTGACCACTCCAGCGCATTTTGACAGCACAGGTCCTGTGCCGCGCTGCAGTGGTTCAGGTTCGCCTGGAGGAGGTGTCTGGGCATTATGAAGCGATGTCCATTGCCTCCTCCAAGCTCAGCTTCTCAATGGGGGGGGGGGGGGGTGTTAATGTACCCCTTTCACCAGTGGAAGGGGAGGTTTGGGCTACAACCGCCTCTGCCCGCTTTCCTTCCTTCGCCTTCTTACCCGTTTTGGCGGGAGGCTTCCTCGCCGTTTCGGGGGGTTTGGTCGCTTGAGGGTTAACCCTCTTCCCTCTTTTTGCCAGAGAGCATGCTGCACCCCCCATCCTGTGCACGGCCCTGAGCCCTTTGTCCGAGCACAGGAGGCACAGCGGGTGTGCCACACAACCGGCCACCGCGTGACCGGGCTGACCGCAGCGATAGCATGCACCACTGCGGTCGACTGCAGTCGTACATTGCTGCCTGGTGTGGCTGTAATCTAAACAGCGGAAACACTGAAGGGGGCGGGCCTTTAGAGGCTCCACCTTTGCGTGGACCCAGCCTACCTTCAGTGTTCCGGCTTTTGACGAGTGGTTAGATAGCTTAATATTAAGCTATCTGGGTCCACGCAAAGGTGGAGGCTTAATATTAAGCTATCTTTTTTTTTTGGTGACGAAGAGGAAACTTTTATAGGTACCCTAGGGACCCTGGGGGGTACCCTAGGGTTATGTGGGACTCTCCCGGGGGACAAGTCCCCCGGGCATACCCACTAAAACCTCTCCGGGATGCCTATCCTTGGCCCATAGTGAGGGGGAGCAGGGTATCACCAGATGGCATTCGTTCTGCTCCCCCTCGGGCGTGGCCTCTTACGGCCCCTGCAGGGGGGTAGGGGGAGGGCGTTAACCCCCACCTCCCACAGCTGCCTTGTTATAGATTATATAATGGGGAAGGTCCGGCACCCCGGAACTTTCCCCGCCCCCGATGTTGGGGGAGGTGGAGTCGGTCAGGATCCCCAGCTCCTGACCGACCCCCCACTGGGAGGAATGTGGAATTCCCCCCCAGTCTCGTCCATCAGAGGTGAGGAAGGGGAGAGGACAAATCCCCTCCTCCGAGGGCCCCCCCCCATCGGGCCGGAGAGAAGTTCTCCAGCCCTAAGGAAAGGGACCATTACGGTCACCTCTTTTTTTTTCTTCTTTTGGGCCCCCACGGTCTTTAAGGGGAGGTCAGTAGAAGAAGAGGTAGAGGAGGTTGTTGGGGCGGACCGACACTTCTCGTGGGCAGCCTCCGCCTCCTCCCTCATCGTCATAGTCAACTTTTCGATGTTGACTCTGGGGAGGAGACGGGACAACTTAGGGTCCTCCGCCTCCCCCCCAGTTTTCTCCGTTTCCAATGGGAGGTCCAAAGTGGCCTCCCTCGCGGAAGTAGCGGCTATGGGGGTCCCTACCGACCTGGACCCCCCAGCCTTCGTCTCTACGCTGGTTAGGGGGAGAGGAGAACTCTCCCCCCCTTCCTCCTTCTTCGCCCCCATAAGGGACCCCAAAACTGGGGCCCCGCGGGGGTGAATTCCTCAATGTCCGCCACCGAGTCATCAGAGAGCGCACTCTCCTCCGACTCGGGAGCGGACCCCTGAAGGGCCTCGAACAAGGACTTCGGCGACTCGGAGAGAGCGTCCACCTCCATAATCTCCCCTGCGGGAGAATCCGTCCCGGGGGAGAAGCGGGGGTGCCGTCTCCGGATCATAAGGGGGAGGGGGAGTTTTACCTCCCCCTGACCCTCCTCCTTTTTGACCCCCTCTTGCGAGGGGGAACCTCCGGGCACGTGGGCCCACCTATACGGTGGGACGCCACGCGCCCCACCTCCTCGCAAGCCGGGCAATGTGCGGCCTTGGCCGCACACGCACTAACCAAGTGCCCCTCTGCACCGCATCGGAGGCAACACTTGCCCCGATCGGTAGCAGAGGGGCACCCCCTCTTGGTGTGCCCCCGCGCCAGGCACCGGAAGCACCTGGGCGAGGACGCACCCACAGCCGAGGGGGTCTGCGTGCCCACCGTCCGTGTGGGACACGCAGACCGCCCTCTCCTCCTAGCCACCGAGGCGTACGAATACGCCCCGGTACCAAGGGGGTTTGAGCCCCCCAAACTTCCCGGAAGAACAAAGTCCTCTGAGAATGCGCCATGGCGCCTCCCCTCCCCCATTAAATGAAGGAGTTCCTCCAGGACTCTTAGGACTGTCGTCCAAAGAGTCTCACCCGCGGTAGCCCTATTGTGCAGAGCGCCCGCGTGGCACGCCCTACACAGCCCGTCGCCTGATGACGACGCAGGGGGAACCGGGACAGTACCCCCCCCCTGCGCCGGCCCCTGGGGATCCGAAGCCCCTGAGGCGGTAAGTTTGAACTTTGCGTCGTCATCA
>CABEGB010000334.1:25094-68560 GCA_901521435.1 Crematogaster levior
AGCGAATATCTTCAGGGAAACTAAAAGATGAACAAAAATTCAAACTGGATATTAAATGGCTGATGAGTACTATATAACGTACCCATTTTTATTTTTCCAAAAACCTTACTTCCTTTAACTTTTCAAAATTTTGAATTTTTGTTTTATCAAATTAAAGGTTATTTTTACGAATTCATCCATGTATGATATTAAAGTTATGTTGCGTAATATCGTACGTTAATTATAAATGCCTCCCGTACATACCTTTATTGTGTCGTCCATGCGCATCGATTCTTCGCTGCTTGCGGTACCTATGATAAAAGTGACCAGCATATACTTGGAGGACATATCCCATATGATAAAAGTTTTCATCACATATATATTTCAGAATTTATATAAAACTTCAGTTTTAGGTCTTGTAGATGAATAATTTTATCGTTGGATAAAGTTATAAAATACCGTCTTTTAGAGCATTAGTTTTAAATATCATACGTAAATATCGTACATTTTATCGTGTAATTTTAATTAAATGTGTAACTAATTATCGTTGCAGTTTTATAGGTATGTATTTTATTATAAATATAACAAGTATAATAAAACATTTTACTATTTTTAATATACATAATTACTATCTGTACGTTGAACATATATGTGTATATCTATATATTTATTATTCATATTTTTTAAGGCAAAATGCGATTCAATCCAAGAAACGTAATAATGTTGCTGTTTACTGCCACTACTTTTAATATGCCACAAACTCCTTTTACTAATGAAGAAAAAGAAGTGCAACAGAAAATAAAAAATATGTCGCAACAAATGTACGAGGAGAAATTTGAGATTGAAGAAGAAGATTCTCTTGATTTTGAAAATTCCTTTGACCTATCAGAAACACAAGCAATAACAGACGAAGAAGGAAATGAAGACGAAGAAACAACGTATTATGTGAAGGAAATGATATGTATAAATGATAATATTCCAATTGAATACAAAAGAAGTGCTGTTGAGTTTTGGAAACCTGTCGATTCAGATAGGACAAAATCATTTCGGACTGTGAAACATCGATTTTGGAAAGTTACATCGCTACGCCAATTACGAAGATGGGAAGAGCAAGTGAACAAAGGTGGATCTAGATTGTAGAAGTTGAAAGAAATTTCATCATACACATTAAATAAATTCAAAGAAGCTCTTGAAAAAGCAATAATAATTCACGACATTGATATTGTTCGATGGGCCCTCAAAGCGCAGCAGGAAATTAATGTACCAGGATTTACAGCGTCAAAGTCATGGGTAAATAGATTTAAAATGGCACATAATATTGTTTCCCGAAAAGTCACAAAATTTATTACAAAAAAAACTATACAATCAAAAGATTATCTGGAAGCAGAAGGCAATAGGTTCATCGAAAATGTTAAATATCATATTATGCGTTATGGAATTGAAAATATTTATAATTCAGACCAAAGCGGTTTTCAATTAGAATTACATAGTGGTCGTTCTTTAGCAATTGAAGGTACAAAAAAAGTAGAGTGCGCACGGCGCAATCAATATCGGCAACTACACATAGCTACACTATACAACCAACAATTTCAGCCGATGGTAGATTATTATCACCTCTTTTTATTGTTTTAAAAGAACCTACTGGATCATTCGGTCCGAGAGTACAAAAAATAATGTTTAGAGAGAAGAATATTTTTGCTATGGCCTCAAAATCTAGAAAATTAACATCACATCATTTTGAGATTTGGTTAAAAGAAGTTTGTTTTCCAAACGTTGATCCTAAATCAGTTTTATTATTGGATTCTTGGACTGGACATTGCCCAGGCGTAATTGAAAGAAGTAAACCAGAATCTGCAGAAGATTCTGTTTTTCTAACTATACCAGCAGGGACAACGGGTCAAAGACAACCATTAGATGTATACGGTTTTCGTTTATGGAAAAATTTTATAAAATACTTTTCAGACATTGTCATGCTTCTAGATTTAGAAGTTAAACTTCAATCACGAGATGCTATTTTAAAATTACAATCATTAACACATTTCCAATTTTCATCACCAAGATTTAGAGATTTATTTAAATATGCATGGTATAAAAGCGGTTATATAGAAGAGAGATCAGCACAATTTGAAACGCCAGTTGATTTTTGTTTTAAGAAGAATGTTAAACCGACATGCGATGTTTGCGGTGGCATTGCTATAATTACTTGCGCATGGTGTAAAAAGTCTCTTTGTATACAACATTTCTTTCATAACCATCATATGTGTTATAAATTTGATCCTTAATAATATTGTTCGCGAGCGAACGAAGGGCTCCGCCGAGCCTTCAACACGTTGCATTGCATCGCCTGTGTTGCATGGCCTGTGCAACATAGGTGGTGTAATGCAGCACTAATAAACGTGGAGAGTAGCGGCAGGGATGTGTGTTACATCGCACGCATCTCTGTCGCTGCTCCCCACTCACGCTGTACGCGGGACTTGCGTCCCGCTTTCAATACGTGTCGAACTTAGCCGCACTCACGCGGAGCGCGCTCAAGTAGCGAAACGGCGGCGCTACCGCTGTCTTAATTCAAAAAGCCTGAATCATCGTCCCCAATTAGTTTATTTATAATTATGTTTATGTAAATGTATTTATTTAGACCTTTTCGAGCTTTTCTGGAGTGTTCTTTTTATGTCGTCATTTCCTTCAAGAGGAAGTGACGACAGGAAGGAACATTCCAGAAAAGCACAGTATAAAAATGAATGCGAAGTGGGGACGAGGGCCAGTCTGCTTAGAGTCCTTCAGGTACGACCCGCATTTCGATAGTCTTTAAATTCACGCAATTATTCGCACGCCTTTGAGGATAATCGCTCTTTATCCTCTTGTGACTTATCCGCGCGATAGCAAAGTCGCTTTCTTTGCTCGCGTCGTGCACGCTCACTGTATTGGAGTCGCTTGCTCCTCGCGTTCGCGAAATTCGTGTTCGCACGCGCCTCAACCGCTTTCGGCCGCGCTCCGTGCGGTTCATCGCGGACTCGCACTGTCCGTGCCTCGTAGTGTGAGCTAAAAGTGTTGAACGGTTAAAAAACCAGTGTAAATAGCTTTGTACATATTACTTTATTCTGACGTTCTGTGACTGTGTTAAATATACTCTTTTACTCTGTGTTCAAAAACTTGCGTGTGAAATTATTTTGCGTGTGCGTGTTCGTGATTTCCGTCTTTCCTCCTCACGGCTCCATTCCGTACCGAACAATATAAATATTAAATACTTATATTAAATATTTATATTATTATTAACTTTATTGTAATATTATATTGTTACACAATTGTTATATGTAATTTCATTAATTGTAATTATGTTATAGTTTCTTAATTGTACTTATAAAATTAATTAAGTAATAAAAAGCATACATGAAATTGAATATAAAATATATATGATAAGAAAGTAATGATAAAAATAAAAAGATCGCGTGGAAGGAGTGAGTGTTTGCAGTAAGGCGTAATATGTCAATCCGTCTTATATAAAACCGCGGTTAATATTTCATACAATTTAATTAAGGGTACACGATAAAATGTACGATGTTACGTATTAAACTGACGTATTAAACGCTCGCAAAGCGACGGCATTTTATATTTCCTCCAACAATAAAATTATTCAAAATTCTTTTCTTTGCCGGTGATGAAAATACAAATAGGAAGGCAGTAACTGACGACAAGCCGGCACATACGATGTAATGATAAAAGTTTAATAAATCGACGTTTCGACCTCAAATTGGGTCCTTTTCAAGTACATCTACAATTATAATTATTACATAATGGAGTAAAACAGAGATACAAAAATTACAGGTGCGATATTAATTTGATTTAGACTTACAAAATATAACGTGGAATGAGTCCAAATTACATGTATTGTGATATAGATAACATTTGTCACATAAGGTTTTAATAGAAGTAAGAAACGAGAGTCTGTAGTGAATGCGCGAAACGGACTAAGCGAAATTCGGTATGTATAACGTGGCGCAAGGACAAAATTAATAATAAATAAGTAAAATAAAATATCGAAAAATATCAAAAAATAATAATGTCAAGGAACACGGATAACTTAAAGTTATCACGGATAAATTAAAGTTCTCTATTCCGTCTTCAACAGATTAGAGATTATCATTAGGAAGGGTAAAGACACTCTTAGCATGTTTAAACAAACTGAATTAGTATATGAAATAGACTGCTCTAACTGCAACGCGTGCTACATTGGGCAGACAAAACGACACCTTATAACTCGACTTAAGGAACATCGCGATAACATTAAAAAACAGGACGTTTACCTTTCCGTCGTCAGTAAACATAGACTCTCTCTTGACCATGACTTCGACTGGGACAACCCTAAGATTTTACACAAAGAGACTAACACAAAGAAAAGAGAGATAGCGGAGATGCTGTTTATTAAAAATAGTAATTCCGCTATTAACTCTCAAAAAGATACAGAAAATTTGACGGCAATTTATGATGGTCTTATCAACATGTTACATACTTCTTGACATAAATTACTCGACACTTTTTGACTTTTAATATCTTTGACTCGCCTCTCACACCTATACTTGTTAATTTGTTTTTCATTTTAATTCTCATCTTTTATTGCTGACGACTTCTCTTTACGTTTTATTTTTGACTCAACCTTCACTTATTTACTTCCCACATTTTAGATCATTGACCCGTTATCCGTGTTCCTTGACATTATTATTTTTTGATATTTTTCGATATTTTATTTTACTTATTTATTATTAATTTTGTCCTTGCGCCACGTTATACATACCGAATTTCGCTTAGTCCGTTTCGCGCATTCACTACAGACTCTCGTTTCTTACTTCTATTAAAACCTTATGTGACAAATGTTATCTATATCACAATACATGTAATTTGGACTCATTCCACGTTATATTTTGTAAGTCTAAATCAAATTAATATCGCACCTGTAATTTTTGTATCTCTGTTTTACTCCATTATGTAATAATTATAATTGTAGATGTACTTGAAAAGGACCCAATTTGAGGTCGAAACGTCGATTTATTAAACTTTTATCATTACATCGTATGTGCCGGCTTGTCGTCAGTTACTGCCTTCCTATTTGTATTTTCATCACCGGCAAAGAAAAGAATTTTGAATAATTTTATTGTTGGAGGAAATATAAAATGCCGTCGCTTTGCGAGCGTTTAATACGTCAGTTTAATACGTAACATCGTACATTTTATCGTGTACCCTTAATTAAATTGTATGAAATATTAACCGCGGTTTTATATAAGACGGATTGACATATTACGCCTTACTGCAAACACTCACTCCTTCCACGCGATCTTTTTATTTTTATCATTACTTTCTTATCATATATATTTTATATTCAATTTCATGTATGCTTTTTATTACTTAATTAATTTTATAAGTACAATTAAGAAACTATAACATAATTACAATTAATGAAATTACATATAACAATTGTGTAACAATATAATATTACAATAAAGTTAATAATAATATAAATATTTAATATAAGTATTTAATATTTATATTGTTCGGTACGGAATGGAGCCGTGAGGAGGAAAGACGGAAATCACGAACACGCACACGCAAAATAATTTCACACGCAAGTTTTTGAACACAGAGTAAAAGAGTATATTTAACACAGTCACAGAACGTCAGAATAAAGTAATATGTACAAAGCTATTTACACTGGTTTTTTAACCGTTCAACACTTTTAGCTCACACTACGAGGCACGGACAGTGCGAGTCCGCGATGAACCGCACGGAGCGCGGCCGAAAGCGGTTGAGGCGCGTGCGAACACGAATTTCGCGAACGCGAGGAGCAAGCGACTCCAATACAGTGAGCGTGCACGACGCGAGCAAAGAAAGCGACTTTGCTATCGCGCGGATAAGTCACAAGAGGATAAAGAGCGATTATCCTCAAAGGCGTGCGAATAATTGCGTGAATTTAAAGACTATCGAAATGCGGGTCGTACCTGAAGGACTCTAAGCAGACTGGCCCTCGTCCCCACTTCGCATTCATTTTTATACTGTGCTTTTCTGGAATGTTCCTTCCTGTCGTCACTTCCTCTTGAAGGAAATGACGACATAAAAAGAACACTCCAGAAAAGCTCGAAAAGGTCTAAATAAATACATTTACATAAACATAATTATAAATAAACTAATTGGGGACGATGATTCAGGCTTTTTGAATTAAGACAGCGGTAGCGCCGCCGTTTCGCTACTTGAGCGCGCTCCGCGTGAGTGCGGCTAAGTTCGACACGTATTGAAAGCGGGACGCAAGTCCCGCGTACAGCGTGAGTGGGGAGCAGCGACAGAGATGCGTGCGATGTAACACACATCCCTGCCGCTACTCTCCACGTTTATTAGTGCTGCATTACACCACCTATGTTGCACAGGCCATGCAACACAGGCGATGCAATGCAACGTGTTGAAGGCTCGGCGGAGCCCTTCGTTCGCTCGCGAACAATATTATTAAGGATCAAATTTATAACACATATGATGGTTATGAAAGAAATGTTGTATACAAAGAGACTTTTTACACCATGCGCAAGTAATTATAGCAATGCCACCGCAAACATCGCATGTCGGTTTAACATTCTTCTTAAAGCAAAAATCAACTGGCGTTTCAAATTGTGCTGATCTCTCTTCTATATAACCGCTTTTATACCATGCATATTTAAATAAATCTCTAAATCTTGGTGATGAAAATTGGAAATGTGTTAATGATTGTAATTTTAAAATAGCATCTCGTGATTGAAGTTTAACTTCTAAATCTAGAAGCATGACAATGTCTGAAAAGTATTTTATAAAATTTTTCCATAAACGAAAACCGTATACATCTAATGGTTGTCTTTGACCCGTTGTCCCTGCTGGTATAGTTAGAAAAACAGAATCTTCTGCAGATTCTGGTTTACTTCTTTCAATTACGCCTGGGCAATGTCCAGTCCAAGAATCCAATAATAAAACTGATTTAGGATCAACGTTTGGAAAACAAACTTCTTTTAACCAAATCTCAAAATGATGTGATGTTAATTTTCTAGATTTTGAGGCCATAGCAAAAATATTCTTCTCTCTAAACATTATTTTTTGTACTCTCGGACCGAATGATCCAGTAGGTTCTTTTAAAACAATAAAAAGAGGTGATAATAATCTACCATCGGCTGAAATTGTTGGTTGTATAGTGTAGCTATGTGTAGTTGCCGATATTGATTGCGCCGTGCACTCTACTTTTTTTGTACCTTCAATTGCTAAAGAACGACCACTATGTAATTCTAATTGAAAACCGCTTTGGTCTGAATTATAAATATTTTCAATTCCATTACGCATAATATGATATTTAACATTTTCGATGAACCTATTGGTTTCTGCTTCCAGATAATCTTTTGATTGTATAGTTTTTTTTGTAATAAATTTTGTGACTTTTCGGGAAATAATATTATGTGTCATTTTAAATCTATTTACCCATGACTTTGACGCTGTAAATCCTGGTACATTAATTTCTTGCTGCGCTTTGAGGGCCCATCGAACAATATCAATGTCGTGAATTATTATTGCTTTTTCAAGAGCTTCTTTGAATTTATTTAATGTGTATGATGAAATTTCTTTCAACTTCTACAATCTAGATCCACCTTTGTTCACTTGCTCTTCCCATCTTCGTAATTGGCGTAGCGATGTAACTTTCCAAAATCGATGTTTCACAGTCCGAAATGATTTTGTCCTATCTGAATCGACAGGTTTCCAAAACTCAACAGCACTTCTTTTGTATTCAATTGGAATATTATCATTTATACATATCATTTCCTTCACATAATACGTTGTTTCTTCGTCTTCATTTCCTTCTTCGTCTGTTATTGCTTGTGTTTCTGATAGGTCAAAGGAATTTTCAAAATCAAGAGAATCTTCTTCTTCAATCTCAAATTTCTCCTCGTACATTTGTTGCGACATATTTTTTATTTTCTGTTGCACTTCTTTTTCTTCATTAGTAAAAGGAGTTTGTGGCATATTAAAAGTAGTGGCAGTGGAAACAGCAACATTATTACGTTTCTTGAACTGAATCGCATTTTGCCTTAAAAAATATGAATAATAAATATATAGATATACACATATATGTTCAACGTACAGATAGTAATTATGTATATTAAAAAATAGTAAAATGTTTTATTATACTTGTTATATTTATAATAATAAATACATACCTATAAAACTGCAACGATTAATAGTTTACACAATTTAATTAAGGGTACACGATAAAATGTACGATGTTACGTATTAAACTGATGCTCGCAAAGTGACGGCATTTTATATTTCCTCCAACGATAAAATTATTCGTCTTACAGACCTTTAAACTTGTTTTAAGTTTTATATAAGTGCTGAAGCTATATGTGATGAAAACTTTCGTGATTATATATGGATATGTCCTCCAAGTGTATTTGTCATCTTTTAATTACAGGAAAACGCGTTGCGCGAAGAATCGAGCACATGGACCGACACAAATAGCGTATGTACGGAGGCGTTTATAATTAATTCTCGAAAATTATATTACGCAACATAACTTTAATATACATGGATAAATTCGTAAAAAAATAACCTTTAATTTGGTAAAAACAAAAATTCAAAATTTTGAAAAAAAAGTTAAAGGGGTAAAGCTTTTTGAAAAATAAAAAACAAATTAAAAAATTTTTTTCACGTTATTTTATAGTACTCATTAAGCCATTTAATACCCAGTTTGAATTTTTGTTCTATCTTTTTTAGTTTCAAAGATATTCGCTCCGAAAGAGAAAAACCGATTTTTTTTAAAGGGGTGTTTCACCCCCTAAAAGGCCGTATGGGAACGTATAAAAAAAAACGTGTTCCCTATTTTGATCTAAAGAACAACATATTAGAAGCTCATCGGAGGGGGACACTTCCGACATCTTCCTTGTTAGTGCAAGGATTGTATCAGCATAATTTTTCATATTAAGATAATAACCGTCAGATACGCATGATAAAATGGACACATCTTCAAGAATCTTCTGCTGAAAATTCATTCTCTTCTTGATCCATATTTTTAGAAGTAAAAACTCGAGTCAAAGCTGATGCAATCATACTATTTTCTTTCGTGCTGAAACCGCCTACATGTATATAGTCATAGAAGTTATCGTTTTCATCATCAAAGGAATAAGCTTCGGAGTCATCAATTCTCGCATCATTTACCAATAGTAAATTGCAATTTAATTCACCCGGCTCTAAACCAAACCTGTGAGCATCAATGATTTCTTTTTTCCTAACTTCTTCAATAGCTTCGTAAATATCATCATCAGTTGGTAAATTGGACTAAATCTGTATTGTTTTCACTTTATGTTCCATTCTCGAGAAATTAATATTTTTATTTAATTCGCTCACTAAAATATCGCTTTGTAATTGTATCTTCTTAATTCTGTGTATGATGTCAAGTAAACTACAATTTACAACAGTCGAGTAAGTAGTGAACATAGATCTGATTTGAAAAAATGCTTCACAAGGCTGACTATTAAACAATGGTGGCATGAATAGATGTGGCATGTTGCAATCTTTTAATTTTTGTATTATATTTACCATACTATGTGCATTAATTTCAATACAGGCATAACAATTTAAACTTAAAAAGTTGTCTGTTAAAGTATAGTTTCGATTTACCTTTTATCCAGTTACTCCATATTCGTACACATTATAAATACACAGTACCATAATTTAAAAAGTTTTTCCAAAGGTGCTGAATAGGGATCAGTGTATAACAATATTATATAATTTAGTAACTTTAAATATAGCACGGTACCTTTAGAATTAGGGATATGGTTAAGTAGTAATTTCTGAACATATACTTGTGATATTTTGTTAGCAGATTCAAAATTCATTTTCATTTCAATCATCTTCATTTCAAAATCAATTTTATTTTGTCTTTTGGCTCAATATCGGATAAAGATAACAAATGCTTGTCCTTGGATACAATATTTATCAATATTTTTAAATGACTTACAGAAATAAGTTTGTTCCCGAACGGTAGCAGAATAGAGGGTTTTAATAATATGTTTCTGAATTTTGTAACTATGTGTATAGTATCTTGTACAAATCCACTGTCAATATATATAGAATAGAGGGTTTTAATAATATGTTTCTAAATTTTGTAACTATGTGTATAGTATCTTGTACAAATCCACTGTCAATATACAATTGAACCAAGGTCAATTTAAAATCAGCTTCGAGTTTAAGTTACTGCAAACCTGTAAAATTCCAAAATGTATTTCCGTGCACGTTGCTTTTAATAAAGGGTCTCCATCTGACGAAAAACCAAGTACAGTTATTCCAACTGTAACTAATTCTTTAAAAATAAATTTCCAGCGTTTAGTAACATCCTGTGAGGTAAACTTATTATCAGTATCGAATAATGATAGACAAAATGGACCAGAATGTTCTGCGTGGGTTGTGCCATAATGACATAAACTAATGAGGCAGTCTTTCCTTCACTGAAGTGATGTTCAATTTCCTTGACTAGCCAGAAATTAATACGATATAGACATTCCATGTTCATTAAGTGGTAAAACTAGTCCTACTAACTGATTTGTTGCAAGATCATAGAAATTAGGATTTAAGGGGATGCTGGAGCGACGACTGAATTTAGATGATGGTAATGTAGAACATGGAAATTTAGATAAAATTAAAAACGTCGAGTTATCGACGCACATGACATGCTTTCTTTTTGTGTGCGTACTCGTATTATCCTTTCCTGGCATGTAAGCAAAAGACAAGGATGTGAGATTGCGTGCACGCGCGCGCGTCTAATATAAATAGCAGCGACGTCTTTCAGAAGATTGAGCAACTATTATTGCAGACAATATTGCTGTTTTTATCATTCTGCATCTTAATTTGCATTAATAAAATTTTAATTGTACTAATCTTTTTTTCTACGTTTTCAATCTTGATTCTAATTACACAATATTGTTCTTTCATGTTGTCTCTAGGGAGCTACAGTCTCATTTTGTACATATAAACTGCTGAATTTTTGTATTAAGCAAATATTGTCGTCAGGTGATTAAAAATTAATTAAAATTTTTAATTTTTTTTTTTGTTTTTGATATAAAGTCGACTGCTCTTTATTTTTGTTCGTACTTTCATCGTATAAAATATTTTTCAATTCTGTAAAGCCAATTCAAAGAATAGTGCAAATAAAAAAATGTCGGTAATTGCTGCCACTCCAACATCCCCTTAAGGTAGTTGTTCCACCAAACGCGTTTTCTTAGGATTTTTTTGAAACTTTGACAGATTATTATTTAAGTGATTCTGCATCGACTGGTGCAAAATGAAATTTATGGACTACACAGTTTTGGAGATATTTAATTTCAAAGTTCGAGTTTTTGAGAGTCTTATACATTGTACTATACGGGATACTGAAAATTTTCGTTATAAATATCGTTCTAACTTAGAAACTTTTCTTACGATTTTTATAAAAAACTAAAGTAATATTAAACAACAACTAATTTATTATTTAAAGATAGTTTTATTATAGCTTACTACACAGTTTCCGAAATATTATTAAAGAAATAATGAAAAAATTGTTGCGTCTATTATTCTTTCTTCTTTTTGCGTCTATTATTGCGTCTGTTGCCCAATTTTTCAAACGGGCAGTTAGTCGTACGGGATTGGCTAGAAATAGTACATAAACAGCAAAAAGTTTTGGACTTAGGAATTACGACTACTAACTGACTGTACGATGTACTCTAGCATAAATTTTTTGTTTCGACTGTCGTGAAACAACTACCTTAAACCTGTTACTACGCTTGCGACGCTGCGATCAATGTAGAACCAGCCTTACATCGATGCAACATATTTTTGTTGAACTTTTTTTACAAGAGAGTTTTATAAGCGTATGCAATAGTCAAATTATATTCCAGTAAATTACAAGTGCAGCCGATAACTTATCTCATAGGATAAAAAATATATGAAATATGTAAAAACTTCTATATAGCATTTCATCGATGAAGATAACCACACCTAACCTAACCTAACCTTGGGTAAATTTTCTTGAGTTAGATTATTCAATAAATCATCAAATCAGAAGATAATTAAAAAGTATAGTGTTACGTCTGATCAGGCAATTAATGATGTAACGACGTTCTTCCTTTTTTTTTGTCACTTTGCCTTCACCGGGTTTAACGGGATGAGGGAGTGAATGATCCTTTCGTCAAATCAGATGGGATTTTATGCCTTTCTTTTAATAGAGAGAGTTACAAAATTCGGCAGTAAAGTTCTTGTCTTTTACAATGAGACACGCAGTTAAAGACGTGCTGTCCTTCTGAAGTCAACTACACGACTGTGCGCGGCGGTTGCAGTGGTTCCTCTTTGTCCGCCTTTCTTCTTTGTGCGTCCAGTGGGCTTCTCGGTATTTTGCAGATAACAACGGTGGCGTGATTTTGATACTGCTTCCGCGGCGCTCGTTTGATGTGTCATAATCAATGCTTGCCTATTCAATAGCTTATATCTAGATACCCTATCAAACTGAACGTGATATAAAACCGTTCCTAAACTATTACAAAACTTATAATACTTATAATACTATAATGCATAATTATTAATAAACTTATAATACTATACTACAAAACTAATATTATAATAATATATAGATTTCACAAAAGTATTAATTCATAAAGACATAAAATGGCATAAGTATCATTCTATAACTATTACAAAAATATTCTAATATTAACTAAGTTCATAAAATGTTTGAATACGAGATTACAAAATATTAGTGTAGTAACGACTGGTGACGCGCTAGTTCCTAATATTACTCCATTCAATCTTGCTCTTATCCGATGAGAAAATCACTAGTCGAGACGTCATAATAGACATTATCAGCTGTCGATATAAATTTTTCAACCGATATAAATATATAAAAATTATTTAAATAACATGCATTTCTAAAAATGTCTCAAGTTTGAAAGTAGTATCGTGCTACACCAAAAAGTTAAGTTTGGTTATATACTTTTGATTCAGTTGTAGAGAACGCTGTCACATATACAAGTGCTATGTAATAGCATTCAGAAACATACCATGAAATAATGTCTTTGGGAACGGTCATCGAATGTCGCGCATTCATAACTTTGAAACTTTCAAATGATATATTTTATAAACAAAAGAGTTTATTACTTTCAGTTTTTTCATCATATCCGAATAAAAGTCCTCTACTGCTTGGTAATTTTTCATCAAAATCTGTAGAAGTATTTTTTTATGGTTTTTTAATGAAAAGTTGAAAGACCAGCGCAGATATCTTTAGGATAAGCGATCGAAACATATAACTCGTGAACTTTGACAATTATCTTCAGTTTTAAATAGTCAATCTCTTTGAAATTTTACGAGCAATTAAATGGCACTGCTTTTTTCACCCAGTAAAATTACTACTGTAATTTGAACCTTCGCAGTAGATTTTAAAAAATTTTGTTTGAAAGTAGGATCGCATGACAACTACCTTAAAGACTAATTTATTATTTATAATTTATGTGCTATTTACTACCTATTTCCTGCTTTTTGCCCGTTATCTTTTTGCTCCTCCTTGCTGCACCAACAATTGTGTTTTTTGTTAATACGTGACAAAATGTGACAAGATATGTTTTTTGTCTCTTCCAAAGTTTCGTTAACTTTTATTTTGAATGATAAAAAACGAAAAACATCACGTAAATGACAATCGTGGCAGACGAACACAAAGTACGACTTAACAAAAAAGAACTGAACAAAGAAGAGATTCGGATAAAACTTTTTTCAAAGACTTTTACTCAAGATGATATAAGAACAAATTATTCGTGATAAAAGAACTAATTATGAATATCTGCCTGTGATTGACTTATATAACATTTTTCTTTAAAAGTTCAGAACAAACAAACTGTAAATGACAAAGTTTCTCAGCTCCATATGACGAAAACACAAGAAACAAAAAGAAAAAAACAAACAGAGGACGTGAGACAAAACACAAAGAAGAAATTGTAGATTAGTCTTAAAAATGTTTTTAAAGTCATCATCAAGTTCTTTTTGACATCTCTATTATCTTTATACATTTTTCTGATTCTTTTCCCTCTGTCGAGGAGATCAACCATCTTATTCAGCAGCATTGGTGCTGTTATCTAGTTGACAATAATAATATTACAAATAAAATCCATCATACTATCAAGAGACGCGGTAGCGTCTCCGGCCATGTCCAAAATTTTGGGCGCTACTAGTCTCTTATCCAGAAAGTTTAGAATCGATTTTTTGGGGTACAGAACTATTAAAATATAAAAAATTTTGAAGTGCATGTAGCATATTCTGAAAGGTGGCATCGCCACGAGTAAGTTAAGCCAAAAAAAAAAAAATTGGTCAAGCCGTTCTGGATATACAAACGGTCAAAAAGTGATGTTTTTCATGAAAAATTGTTCTCTGTCCGCAGTCATGTATGTACTTCTCTTCTCTCTTACCTTTCACTCACACCTCCCCCAACTTCCACTCACCCTCCCCTCCCCTCATTTCCCTTTCTCACCACGCCCCCCTTCCTCCCCTCCCCTCCCCCTCTCTATTTTTTCATTTTTTTCGCTTTTCTTACACTTTTTCATCATCTTTCACCCCCTCTCACTCTTTCACACCCTTTCTGGTGTATTTACCATTTATTAAAAATTTTCAAAAACCACCCCTTGATGGTGAAATTTAATATCTCAAAAACGGTACATCGCAAAAATACGGGGCCTGTGTTATTAATTAAGGTTTCTTCTGGGGTTAATTTACCATTCATAAAAAATTTTCAAAAACCACCTCTTGGGGGTGAAATTTAATGTCTCGGAAACAGTGTTTTGCGTTGCAAAAATATGAGACTTGTGCCGTTAATTAAGGTTTTTTATGGGGTCAATTTATCATTTATTAAAAATTTTCAAAAACCACCCCTTGAAGGTGAAATTTAATGTCTTGTAAACGGTGCATCGCAAAAATACGGGACCTGTGTCGTTAATTAAGGTTTCTTATGGGATAGATTTATAGTTATCTTTAAAGAAAAATATGTAATTGCATATTGCAAATAGCATAACTTTTTTTAAACTTTGCATTTTTTTGCACCAATTGATTCATATATCTGTACTCTAAAAAGTAGGTGATATCCCAAAAAATATCATAAATGAAAAGGTCAAGCCATGTTCAAAAATAGAAAACCCTCAAGAATTTGAATTTTTACAAATTTAAATGATTATCTAATAATATATTACCATGAAAAGTAACTGATATATTATACAAGGTGCCAATTCAAAGTGAACATACATAAAGTGTATATTATTTAAATAAATTAATAAAATAAATAATATAATAAATTTAATAACATATTACCACGAAAAATAACTGATATGTTATTCAAGGTGCAAATTCAAAATGAACATACATACATAAGGTGTATATAAGTAAAATTGATTAAAATTTGACTCTAAGTGAAAGTACATAAGTGATATGTTATTCTTAGTGCACAAAATATAAAAGTCGTTTATTGAAGTTTGATTTGAAATTTATACAAACCTGGACAATGAAAAATAGTTGCTTGTAATTCCAGAGTACTAATTTGTTAATTACTCGGAAAAAGAACATGGCGGCCTGCTCTCAAAAAACTTTCGATGGATGGAATAAATAATTAAAATGAAAAAGTTATGAAAATGGTTTAGATTAAAAATCTCCAACTTTTCTGTAGTAAAATTTCGAATTTTCGTATCAATTTCCGATTTTGAATTTGTTATGCCATATTTTCAGCGAGTAATTTATTGATCAAAAAGTGTTGTATTGTTTGAAACGGGTAAATATTAAATAAACCCAAAATTCATAAGTAAAAAAGTTCTCATGTCAAGTACAAAGAAGCTACACGCTTAAAAAGATTAGTGATTATCTGACGTAACATACAACTATAAAAAATCAGATATTAATTATTCAAGATACAAGTGCGAAATAAATATCGTTAAAATATAGATACAAAATTTACCACAATTTGACTCTGAAAAGTAAGTGACATGCTTCTTAAAGTGCATATATAAAATTTAACAGTGTTTTGATAATGATTAATTTAAATATTTGCATTATCTCTCTTTCTCTCTCTCTGGGCAGGGTGACATATGTGATTGATATTTAACAGTACTACTAACTTATTGAATAGTCAGAGACAAGTTGTGTCGGATGAATCGGAATGTAAGTATTATTATTCTTAAGTGAATACTGAGAAACGCATCGAAGTTTTTTGAGAGCAGGCCGCCATGTTCTTTTTCCGAGTAATTAACAAATTAGTACTCTGGAATTACAAGCAACTATTTTTCATTGTCCAGGTTTGTATAAATTTCAAATCAAACTTCAATAAACGACTTTTATATTTTGTGCACTAAGAATAACATATCACTTATGTACTTTCACTTAGAGTCAAATTTTAATCAATTTTACTTATATACACCTTATGTATGTATGTTCATTTTGAATTTGCACCTTGAATAACATATCAGTTATTTTTCGTGGTAATATGTTATTAAATTTATTATATTATTTATTTTATTAATTTATTTAAATAATATACACTTTATGTATGTTCACTTTGAATTGGCACCTTGTATAATATATCAGTTACTTTTCATGGTAATATATTATTAGATAATCATTTAAATTTGTAAAAATTCAAATTCTTGAGGGTTTTCTATTTTTGAACATGGCTTGACCTTTTCATTTATGATATTTTTTGGGATTTTCATATTGAAAAAAACTAAGTATAAATATTAGTTATAGATTGATAATAAATTAAGGAGAATTAACACCTTCGATTAAAACTTCGAAAAAATCGATTATTTTTTTGCTTAATTGTTAGTTTACCGTCTTAAAAATAAAATCTGAATAATTTGAATAAAAAACTGTACGAGTAGTAAAGATAGGCCGGTTCTGGACCACTTTGGAGTGGGGGTATGACGTCACGGGAGTGGGGGGTATGACGTCACAGGAGTGGGGGTATGACGTCACAGGGGGGGGTAATCAATTAATTAATCAATTAATTAATCAATTAAATTAATCAATCAATCAATTAAATTAATCAATCAACCAATTAAATTAATCAATCAATCAATTAAATTAATCAACCAATCAATTAAATTAATAAAACAATCAATTAAATTAATCAAACAATCAATTAAATTAATCAATCAATCAATCAATTAAATTAATCAATTTTTTTCTTTCGATTTCCCCTTATAATAAAATAATCAATTAAATTAATCAATTTTTTTCTTTCGATTTCCCCTTATAATAAAATAATCTCATAATTAATCAATTTATTCGATTTCTCCTTATAAAAATAAATAATTAATTAAAAAAACCAATTTTTCTTTTGATTTCTACTTATAAAATAAATAAATAAATAAATAAAAAAAACCCATAAATCACTCAGTTTTTATAAATTTACGATGTCGAAAGATAAGATATTCTAGTGCGTCACACGATAGTGTTTAAACATTGTCATAAATTTCTAAAATTTTTTCTTATCTTTTTTTTTATTCAAAGGGATAATAAGGTCCAAACAAAGATTTCTCTTTTATAACTCCATAAATTACTTGGTTTTTTATAAATTTCCGACGCCGGAAGATTAGATATTCTAATGCGTCACTAGGTTACATGCAAATCTTTCCGTTTTTTTTCCCAAAAAAACATTAACGCGTTATTGGGTAGTTTTGAAAATTCCATCTCTTTAAGATCTTTCTTGAGTATTAGTTCAGTTCTCAGTCATCCGTGAAAGAGAATATACCTTGCTCCGTGCATCGAATAAAGTTTCAATCTTTAACGTTAAGTCGCGTTTGAGCGCCAAAACGTTTGGCTGCTGCTATCAAAGTCGGTGACTACAGTAAAAAGTGGAAGTGAATTAATTTGAATAAAAGCAGTGTGACATTCATAAAACATGGAACATCTCGAGGAATCTGAACGCGATCTGTTGGAGCAGGCTGATAAAGTCGTTACCGCGGAAGAGTGTTTAGCGTGGATGCAACGATGCGACGAGTTTATAGAAGAGCTCGAAGAACGCAGTCGTGCTAAGCGTCCAAGGCTCACGATTGGAAATAAGCAATCTTTGGTGGCTCGAATCGCGCGAATCGAGGGAGCGAAGAAACAACTAGAAAGACGTTTTGTACACGTCGGTGGCGATTACGCGAGCACAAGTGGTGATAACGCGGAGAGACTTGTTTGGCGAGAGATCGAGACCGCGTTCGAAAATCGTGTACTAACAGGCGCGGTGATTAACACAAATCACATCGAACCGCGAACATTTCTAAAAGACGCCGGTGGTGTAGTGCTCGAGCAAGTGCAAGACGCCATTGAAAAATACAATAGCGTAAAAGTTAATACTGTATTCAATGGGGAGTTTGTGACCGGCGATAAACGCGCCAATAAAAGTATCAACACAAGAAACTACGAACTCTACCCAACATCGGATCTGCAAGAGTGGTACGAGCGACGCATCATCGAACCCACCCTGGCTGGCATCCCTCGAAGAATTCCAGGAGCGGGATAGCGGATGGGCGTTGTCACGGATACTTAATTTGCTTATTAATATAAACATGCATAATCCATTGCATGCGGGATGTAGAGTGGAAATACCGCGAGTAATACAACTAAAGAAAGCGGTAATCAACGTGAAATCGAAGGATGATGCATGCTTCGCATGGTCAGTAGTCACTGCTTTGTATCCCGTTGAGAAACGTGTGGATAGATGCACCTCTTATCCCCATTATTCAACGAAGTTGAATCTTCAGGATATAGAGTTTCCAATGACTCTTAAAAATATCAATAAATTTGAACGGTTAAATAATATATCAATAAACGTATATGGCATCGGGGAGCAGAATAAGAAGAAGAAGAATACGCTAAACATTCTCCCGCTACGACTTACCGGTGATAAAAAGGAGAAGCACATTAATTTGTTGTATGTGGAAGATCCGCGAGACAACGTGGGACATTTTGCGTGGATCAAAAATTTATCCCGCCTTGTGAGCTCGCAACTCAGCGGAAAAGATCATAAGAAATATTTTTGCGATCGGTAAGTGTACATCTTAATAAAATTTATTAAAATAATGTTTTATACTTGAAAGATATATAAAAAAAATATATTATTTTTTCAGATGTCTCCACTATTTTCACTCAAATCATAAATTGGAAGCCCACACCATTGATTGTGGAAGGATGAACGACTGCGCTATCCGATTACCAAGCGAAGACGACAAGTGGCTCAGCTTTGGCAATTGGAGCAACAAGGAGCGAATTCCGTTCATCGTGTACGCCGACCTTGAATGTGTCCTGCAGAAGACGGAGAATTCAACCACAACTACGTACCAGCATCATCACGAGGTATTCAGCGTTGCATACTACGTGCGGTGTTCATACGACGACTCGTTATCGTCGTATCGGTTTTGCCGCGATAAAGATTGCGTCGCGTGGTTTGTAGGCGAACTTAAAAATCTTGCGCACCGTGTAAAACGGATTTTATCAACAAATATCCCCATGGAAACTCTTTCGAACGAGCAGCGGGAAGCGTACCGTAGCGTGACACATTGCCACATTTGCGAGAAACCGTTCACGCAAGACGATGACGACGACGACGACGACCGAGTACGCGATCATTGTCATTTGACCGGGCGTTACAGAGGTCCTGCACATTCAAATTACAATTTGAATTATGAAAATTCACATACAATTCCCATAGTTTTCCATAATTTATCCGGTTACGATTCTCATTTTGTTATTAAAGAAATAGCTACCGCGTTCGAAGGCACAGTCAATCTTTTGCCGATAACAAAAGAAAAATATATTTCGTTCACAAAAAATGTCGTAGATACCGCCAAATCAAAATCCTTAAGCGATAATTGCGTAAAATTGCGGTTTATTGATTCATATAAATTTCTAAATAGTAGCCTCGATAAACTGGCATCGTTTCTTAATAAAGATAAATTGAAAATTTTACGCTCCGAATTTTCTCAATTATTGATTGAGGATTTTGATCTTTTGACGAGAAAAGGTGTGTTTCCGTATGAATATATTGATTGCGTTGATAAATTGGAGGACCTCTGTTTACCGCCACGCGAATCATTTTATAGTTCATTAACCGGTGAGACCGTATCCGAGAGCGATTACGTGCACGCCGCGAACGTGTGGAAACGATTCTCGATCCGAACCTTGGGTGAATATAGCGATTTATATTTAAAAACGGATGTCTTGTTATTGGCTGACATTTTTGAAAATTTCCGCGATAGTAGTATGGCGAGTTATGGCCTGGATCCCGCTTATTATTATACTTTGCCCGGTTTTACATGGGACGCTATGTTAAAACATACGCGTATAAATTTCGAATTGCTCACGGACATTGACATGGTCATGTTTATCGAACGCGGCATACGCGGTGACCTTAGTCAATGTTCCGGTAGATACGCGCGAGCCAATAACAAGTACATGCAGTCGTATGATCCATCAAAACCTTCTACATATTTAATGTACTTTGACGTCAACAATCTGTACGGGTGGGCGATGTGTCAACCGCTGCCTTACGCGAATTTTCGATGGGTCGAAGACGTCTCTAACTTTGACGCGAGCGCGATCGCTTCGGATTCACCCACAGGTTACGTTCTCGAAGTCGATCTTGCGTATCCGCGAGAGCTCCATGATCGCCATGCTGATCTTCCGTTTTGTCCGATACGCGATAAGCCTCCTGGAAAACAGTGCGAAAAACTTCTCGCCACACTCAACGATAAGAAGCGTTACATCATTCATTACCGTAACCTACAGCAGTGTACGCGTCATGGCCTTCGCTTCACAAAGATACGCGTGTTAGAGTTTTCACAATCTCCATGGCTTCGCGATTACATCGAACTGAATACGAAATTTAGAATTCTCGCGACAAATGATTTCGAAAAAAATTTATATAAACTGATAAACAACGCGGTATTTGGTAAGACCATGGAGAATGTTCGAAATCATGTCGACGTTAAACTCATAACACAATGGAACGGACGGTATGGCGCGGAGGCAATGATCGCGAAACCAAATTTTCAAAGCGTCTTTTCCGAGAATTTAATCGCAGTCAAAATGCGAAAACTCAAGGTGAAATTTAACAAACCGATATACGTAGGTATGTGCATTCTCGACATATCGAAAGTGTGTTTGTATGAATTTCATCACGAGTACATGGCACCGCTGTATCGCGATAATTGTAAGATAATGTACACAGATACCGATAGTCTCGTATACCACATCGAGTGCCACTATGTTTACGAGATGATGAAGCGCGATATTGCGAGATTCGACACTAGCGATTATCCGATTGACAACACGTACGATATACCGCTCGCGAATAAAAAGATACCCGGTCTAATGAAAGATGAGAATAACGAGGTGATTATGACGGAATTCGTTGGGCTCAGGGCAAAGATGTATGCGTTGAAGGTGGACGGAAAAAAAGACACGAAAAAAGCGAAAGGTGTCAAAAGTAACGTCGTAGCGCGGGCTATAACATTCGATGATTACACGCGGTGTCTGAATGACGAAATTGAAATAACACGTCGCCAATTTTGTATAAGATCCAAATTGCATAAAGTGTACACGGTATCTGAAATGAAAATCGCCCTGAATCCGTACGATGACAAGCGGTATATCGTACCAGATTCGTATAATACTTTGCCATGGGGACATTACCGTATACCATTGTAACATATATATTTTGAAAAAATGTATTGTCATTATTATTATGTGAAGGAATATTAATAAAGGTTTTTGTACACATGTATTTTTATATTGTATACACATGTATTTTATATATTTTTTATGTATTGTATACATCTTTCATTACATGTTTGAAATAAAAAAAAAGTTTATATTAAATCACTTTGTCCTTGTGTATCCATGAATTGTGCGATCCATCGAATCCCAACCACTTTACGTAAACTTTGTCACCCTTTCTGCGCAGTACTTTCTCCACGAGATATACGTCCGGGTGAGTTGCGCGATGCAACTCGTGTTCGCAGAACGCTCCAGCGACGGATTTTCCGCAATAATCTTCCAGTAGATACGTTACGGGATTAGTACGTTGTACTTTAACGATTTTAAACACCTCGGTAGTCCAATTTGGTGTGTAACCTTTCTCGAAGATGGTCTTGTACTTGCTAACGCGTACCGGGTCGCCAACTTTGAACTTTGCTGGACCTGCGATCTTTACACGCGCTGTACACCGTAGCCAAGAGTCTTTCGGCGATCGCGAGGGTAACGTCGACATACCGATCGCATACCGATAACAGGTCGCATACCGATCGTTCGATGCACACGCGCGTTATAATTCGCGATGAGTTGCGGCAATGTATCGATCCATTTGTAATTTCCATTTAGCGTAAACATCTTCCACATATCGTTCTTCAACGTGCGATTGAATCGCTCAACGATCGATGCCTTCAACACCGAATACGTGGAGTAGTGATTGATGTCATGTTTCCTCAAAAGACGTTGCATATCGGTGTTGTAAAATTCCTTTCCCATATCGGTTTGCAAGTTTTTTGGACATCTCTTGCTCTCTCGAATTATCTTAGCGATAGCTTCGGCCGTCTCGCTTCCACCTTTACTCTTGAGCGGTACAGCCCACGCGTACTTGCTCAATACATCGATGACGGTGAGTATGTAGTGGTAGCCTCCGTTGAAACGTGAATACGGACGCATCTCGACAATGTCCGCCTGCCACAGATCATCGTATCCCCGAACTATAACGCGTCTTCGTGGAAAATTTTTTCTTGCCGGAGCGTGTAGTTCTTCAACGAGTCGTCGTTTTTCAGAACTGACCTTGGATTTCGATGAGTTCATGTTTCGACGGTGCGATCGTTAACTGATTGGCATCAACTGATTGACGCATAATACATGCGAAGAAATTACGATTTCTGTTTTTAACGGTTTATTTCCGTTTGTTATCTTTTAATAGCGGTTCTTTATCGTCCGTTGGCGTTCGATAGCGATCCATGACCCGTTCATAGCCGTTTCTGGCCCGTTCGATTTGATAGCTGTCCGACAGCCGTTCCTTGGTCGTTTGCTATCGCCCGTTGTCGTCCCTGAGCCGTTCATAGCCGTTCCCGTTCCGTTCATTACTGTTCATCATCGTTCGTTAAAGGTTCGATTGTCGTTCCTTAGCTGTTCGAAAGTCGTTTTGTTGTCGTTCGCAAGACGTTCGTTAGCCGTCCCTGACTCGGTGGTAATTGCACGCCGAAGTTCGTTTATCGCAGTCCGTAACGCTTGCACGTCTTTCTCGATCGCAGTCCGTAACGCTCGTACGTCTTTCTCGATCGCAGTCTGCTTCTCGTCTGACTCTCTCTGCTGATTTTTCACAATTTTAAGGCATTGTTCCACGTACAGTTTGTTGGCGACGTCGGTATCGGCCTCAGGCTGCGCTACGCAGCAAATCTTGCGCGACTTTGCATCATAGTCCATAGCGACGCGGCACAACGCGTTATCACGAATATAATTTCTCATCAATCTGCTCCAATGATGCGAATTGTCAACTGTTGCGTCATTTCTGCGTTCAAATAATCCGAATTTGTTGATTGACGACATTTTTCGAGTAAGAACACCGATCGACTGATTCGTTTTGACGATGCGTCAGCTAATTTATAATAAGACCAGCTTCGCGAAGTTCCTCGATGATCGACAGTATCTTGTTGTCGTGAGCGTTGTGGCCAACTTGGCGCGAAGCTTCGAGCAATCGCAGGCGATCCACTAGCTCGTTGGGATCATCCCAGTGTACGTAATCGATCGCGTTGTCGTTTAGCGTCATAGCACGAAGTAATCCTCCTCCGGATTTCTTCTTTCCAATCGATAGTAACGGTGCGATTACATCTTTGTACTTGTATCCTCTGTTGCTCCGTAGTTGACCGTCAGCATTGTGTCTATGCACATTAGTCGTTAACAGTATATTTTTGTACTTTCGCATATCATCTTCCGTGTATTCGTCATCGTCGGGAATTTTCTTGAAAATCAGCTCGTAAAGACCGGGCGTACCGATGTATTTCACACCGTCAACGAGTATGTTATCGTTGTCGTCCACGTCGAAACGTTTGCTACCGAGCATCATTCCATCCTTGCCGAGATAAACGCCGTACACTTTATCTATACCGCTCTCTTCGTCACCGCGTAGGACAGGCAAGATGTATTTTTGACTAAGCGGACCCAAATGATCACGCAACGTTTCTTGACCCTCCACCGTTTGCATCTGACCTTGAACGACTGTTGCGAGTGAATCGTCCGTAGTTTCGAAAACATTCGCGGTCGTGAGGATATCGTTCGTTGTCGTCGGTTGTACGTTTTCGATCATCGCACGCGGTGTAGAGGTCAACGGTGCATCGTCGCCGTCGTTTAACCTATATCGCTTCGGAGATTCAGGTGATTCGATTAATGAGTGATCCACTCGTTTCCTCTTCATCTTACTCCATATCGCATCCTTTTCACGTTTCTGGACGGCCGGCATTTCAATCCCTACGTCATCGTTACGCGACACCGATTCGTCTTTTATCGCTACGCGCTAGAATTGTCAACGATTTTTTGCAGCGGCTCGATAATTGGTCCGAGGTGTCTTTCGTCACGATATCGTTCTCGATTTTACCGATCTTCAAAGCGCGATATTTCTTGCGGATGGATTCGCTCGTTTTCTCAATCTCCCTCACAATCTTTTCGCGCTCACTGCTCCCAGCCATGTTGAAAGAAACGTCGATCGCTCACGTTTGACTACAACGAGGTATCGGTAACGACTAGCCGTTTCGCGGTATTGCGAACACGTTAAATCCTTTTTTGTATCGTCCGTTATTAAACGAGCTGTCCTTGTCTATCACTACGAATCCATACTCACGCTGCCAACAACCGCGACATAATACACAAAATTCATCGTACGACATGTCGGTATTCACGTGATCGTTGCACACATGTTTCAAGTTGGTACCATCCTGTTTAAACAGGATTAGTAAATTGGCGTTGTCGCATATGAGATGTTTTGGTATTCTCGCGTACGACTGACATAGGTAGAAATAATCGACGTTCGAGTGTCGACCCATCGAGAAATATTCTCTCACTACGTCTTGTTTATCGCATGCCACGTCATCGAAGACGAAGATTGAGTTTGGACGCGCCTCGCTCGGTGGAATGACGTCACTGTTATTGAAGAATGCAAAGTAGCCGATTTCGTCGATCGATGTCATAAGATTCTTCAAGTACTGATATTTTGGCTGTTGCAACGACTTTGAGTACACATACACATTCTCAAAACGTACACCGTGTGGACTTTCCAGTAAACTTATCAAAACGTTGGTTTTACCGCAATTCGAAGGGCCGCAAACGATCGCGCGTATAGTACTCGGTAGCATCGTACCGTGCTTGCGTTGCTTTTCCGCGTTGTCTCCCATCGACCGTAATCTGTCGTCGAAATTAGTCACTTTGATCGTCGGCGATTGTTGCACGAACCGCATGTTTGCAACAAAAAATGCAATGACGGAGTCGTGAGAACGTGCCTATTTATATGTGCGCAAAACCACGAGTCGTTCAGTATTCGAAATGTTTTTGCTTCTGACGGATGACAGTGATATTTACGATTTAACCGTCGAACAATTGAAGTATATACCCAAGATCATTCTACTGCGGCAGTTTTCTAATTACATAGATTATGTGTGGGATAAACTTCCAGAAGATATTAGAGCGGATCCCGAAATTCAACAACATCGTCGGTGCCTGGAACATTATAATTTACCGTGTCATCAAACGCATATTGACGGTCCACCACCATTGATAAAGAATTGCGGCGCATATCAGCAACGGCTTCGAGCGAATCTGTAAAAGGCGGCAGTCTGCTGAATCGTGCGATAAACGCGCTTCCTTTCGAGTTACATATTCCCGGCTATCAGTTTTGCGGCCCGGGCACTCATTTGGAAAAGCGATTGGCAAGAGGTGATCAGGGTATAAATTCACTGGACGCGGCGTGCCGCGATCACGACATAGCGTATTCTCGGAGTAACGATCTCGCGGAGAAACACGCGGCGGACCGAATACTCGCCGAAAAAGCGCGAAGACGCATCATCGCGAGGGATTCTGCTCTCGGTGAGAGAGTCGCAGCCACAGCTGTCTGGGCGGCGATGAAAGCCAAGACGAAGATCGGTATGGGTATGAAAACGAAGACAAAGAAAAAGGCGGCGAAAAAAAAACGGATACTTCCGGCAGCAAAACGCGGTGGCATATTGCCGATTCTACCAATGTTGGGCGCGCTCGGATCCTTGATCGGCGGAGCGGCTGGCGTGGCAAAAGTGGTGAACGATGGCAAAGCCGCGCTCGAGGAACTACAACGCCACAATCGCACGATGGAAGATCGCGGACTGTATCTCGCTCCGTACAAGTATGGGCGAAGAGTGTATCTCGTCCCATACAAACGCGGGCAGGGAGTAACAGCCAAAAAGAAAAAAAAACGTCATTAAAAAAAAAACGTTAAAAATGCCTACGGGTGTGACAACGAACGTACAATTGGATCAACTGGCAAGACGCATGCGTGTACCATACTTTAGAGGTGTTTTTATGCGTAACGCATTACCAATAAGCGGTGTACGTCGAAACGAGAGTGGTATCGTAAATCTAGATGATGCGACGGGTCCCAGCACTCATTGGATGGCATATGCAAAGAGGGAAAATTACGTGGTATATTTCGACAGTTTTGGTAATCTTCGGCCGCCTAAAGAACTCGCGCAGTATTTTGGAGACGGTGTGACGATAGAATATAATCACGCATCTTATCAACGTTACGGTCAGAACATCTGTGGACAGATGTGTCTATGGTTTCTCCGAACAGTCGACACGCGCGAATTTAAAGCTTGACGAGGTGTCGTGAGGACTCAGTATTCATTGAGCGGTTTCTTTCATCATGTCGCTGATGCTTACGTTGACCGGAAAGAGCAGTGTCCTTGCCGTAAACTACTTTCCACTCATAGATTTGAGCGATGACAATTACGAGCTCGGTCTAATGGACTTTGAAACTTATTACACGATACCGAACGTAAATGCTTCGAATAATAAATTTTACTTTGACAACGATTTGGAAAAAATTACGATTCCCGAGGGATCGTACGAACTACAAGCCATAAATGATTTTTTGAGGCGTGCAATTTCGCGAAAACGTCCGCGACCCGTCGACGATAAAGATGAAGAATATCCGATAGTGCTCCGCGCTAATTACAGTACGATGAAAAGCGAGATTAAATGCGCCTACAAAATAAACTTTAGCAAGCCCAACAACATTGGACCGCTGCTGGGATTTTTATCGTACCGCGTGCTGAAGCCGCGACAGTGGCACGAATCGGACATGCCGATTAACATCAACGTGAACATTATCCGCATTGAGTGTAACGTGACCGCGGGCGCGTACTGCAACAGTAAACCCGTGCACATGATACATGAATTTTCACCGAGAGTGCCGCCAGGATATAAGATATCGGAAACGCCGACGCAGATCATTTATCTACCGATCGTCACACGGAGCATTACGGATTTAACAATACGCATCGTCGATCAGGACGGACGATTGCTCGACTTTTGAGGAGAAAAGATCACCATCAGGTTGCACGACGGCGATAACGCGTGCGACGCATGAGATGCTCGTATTGAACGGATCGGAGCGCGTGAGAGACAAGCAGACCAACTTTGAGAGAACGATAGCAACGTCAACGTTTGACAATATTCAGTCACGCGGTTGTATCAAGAAAAAGAAACTCAACGCAACGAACGTTGAATTTTTAAAATCTTTGGGATTTGTGGTGCGAAACGTCTGACGTGAACAATGACCGACATCCTCAACATCGGGGGCGAGCCAATCTTCGACGATCGCATCGTCAAGATCGAGTCTCACACGTACAATCCGTTTGCCAACACGACGTTCGGACATAGCGACGAGATAAGAATACCCAGAGAATACCCATACGAGATAAGAATACAGCAACAGGATCTGTACACGTTGTCATGTGAAAGTCTTCTATACATCGAGGTAAAATTAACGATAAACAAACCTGCCGAGGGATCTGATGTGACATTGGGAAATAATTGCATAAGTCGCATTCATGTTTGATGAGATTCGATACGAACTTGACGGTGTGGAAATTGATCGCAACAGAAATATGGGAATTACCAGCACGCTCAAAAATTATGTATCGCTATCGTACGACAAAGGAATGATTATGCAAAATGCTGGAATATTTCATCAGTCATATTGAATGGATACTTTAACTTTTGCGTACCACTGAATACACTATTGGGATTTTGCGAGGATTACAAATCTGTGGTTATTAACGCTCGTCACGAATTGATTTTAATACGCGCACGCAACGACAACAATTGCGTTATGGGAAATCCTGCACTCGAGCCCGTGATTAACATATTCAAGATACAATGGCGAATGCCTCACGTTATGCTGAACGAGATAAATAAGCTTTCGATGCTGCGTACTTTGGAAAGCGGACGATATCTCAACATGGGTTTTCGTTCGTGGGACCTGTACGAGTACCCGCTGTTGCAAAACACTACCAAGCATTCGTGAGCTGTAAAAACCACGAGTCAGCTTGAAAAACCGCGATACGTTATTTTTGCGCTGCAGACTGGTCGAAAGAACGTCATGTCTGAGGATACGAGCCGATTCGACGATTGTAAACTGACCAACGTGAAACTCTATTTAAACTCTGAATTTTATCCATACGATGACCTGAACTTAGATTTCGATAAAAAAAGATGTGCTATGCTTTATGATATGTATGCACGTTTTTGTCAAGCCTATTACGGATGTGACTGCTATGAAACGTTTTGTACGGTGCTTACGTTTCTAGAGAAAGGACCTTTTGTGGTGATCGATTGCTCACGACAAAACGAGTCCGTCAAGAGTGCCACCATGGATGTGAGATTGGAATTTGAGTGCAAAGAGAATGTACCGGCAAATACCACCGCGTACTGTCTCATTATACATGATTGCGTGGTTCAGTATAACCCGTTGACCAACGTAGTGCGCAAAATCAGCTGACAATGAGTGCCGCAGCATTGACATAAAATGTACGATGCATTGAGATCGACCGCAGTCTTTTTTCAACAACAATAAAAAAACATCGTCATGTCCGTACCGACGTTCGTGGATCTGCAAGGCTTTATCATCGGCAGAAACTTTATCGTGAAGGAGTTTGCCGCTCTCAGAAAGGGATCCGTTCTCTCTCACAATATTTTTGGAAGCATCGAACCATGGTGGCTTCTCACCAAAGCGGAAAAACAGCATGCATCCTGGTTGACAGCGAATTACACAGCCACACAAAAAAAAAAATTTCGACGCAGATGGTGAGATTATGATTACTATATGTTTTTCGGGTCGCTGAATCCGAATCCGAGGTCAGTTTTACTCCTGCACGTCAGGGTTTTGACATAACCTCAAAAAACATAGTAAATTTGAATTTTCTAAACATAAATAAAAAGCAAATAACAGATTTGTAGTATTTTAATCATTTTCTTTTTTCGAACTATATCGAGTTCTTTTCTCCTCAAAAGATCGATGCAATGTTTTACGTTTTCTACCTTCCTTCGGTAAGTCTCTTTTCATATTCCAGCAGAAATCTGCCATCATATGTTCGTCCCATTTTCCCTGATAGCGAGTTTCCATAACTTTTATGTCTTGATGAAAACGTTCCCCTTGTTCTTCGCTAAAATCTCCTAGGTTGTTGGGGAATTCGTCAAGATGTGAGTGCAAAAAATGTAATTTCAAATTCATCAAACAACCTAGTTTTTCGAAGTTTTTTACCATATTATTAACAATTTTTTCATACTGTGGACTTTTTGTATTTCCCAAAAAATTGTGTGCCACGTCTTTGAAACTAAGCCAAGCTTTTTTCTCAAGTCCGTTCATTATACTAGTAAAATTTTCATCTTTGAACAGCTTGCGAATTTGTGGTCCATCAAATACTCCTTCCTTCACTTTTGCCTCAGAAAGTTTTGGAAACTTCGATTGGAGATATAGAAAACATTTACCTGTTCTATCTAAAGCTTTAACGAACTGCTTCATCAGACCAAGCTTTATGTGAAGGGGAGGGATGAGAATTTTTGATGGATCTACTAACGACTTGTGAATGATGTTATATGAACCAGTGGTCAACGATGCTCTTACAGGCCAATTTCTTTGTTCGTAATGCTTTGCTCTATCTCTACTATCCCACAAACATAAATAGCAAGGATATTTAGTAAATCCTGATTGTTGTCCGAGTAACATTGATATGATTTTCAAATCTCCGCAAATCTGCCATAAGTGCTTATTATAGTCTATTTTTTTCAATAGAATTTGCATGTTATCGTACTTCTCTTGCATGATAGTTGAGTGTGCGATCGGAACTGGAGCATAAACATTTGTATTGTGGAGTAAAACTGCTTTGATACTTTGTTTAGACGAATCTATGAAAAGTCGCCAATCAGTGGCTTTATAACAATTCGCCTTCAATGCATTGATAAGACCTTCAACATCAGTGCAAAATACGAGTGATAACTTTTCATCTTTACTGAAGAATTTTAGAAACTCTTTTTCACGGTTACGGTACACAGAAATCTTAGTTTTTGGTTCTAAAACATTTTTCGCTTTGAGAAATGAAGCTAAGTGCTCGGAACCATCTTTTGGTAAACCTAGTTCTCGAATAAGATCATTCAATTCCAACTGTGAAATCAATGACGGGACTGGTGGTTTTTTGTCATGAGCTGCATACTCCGTATCACTGTCATTGTTGTCATCGCTCTCAGATTCATTTGTTTCAGAGAACTGTTCATCAATGTCCATCGGCTGAGTGTCTTTACATACGCGGTTACATTTAGTTTTCAACGTATTGTTTTCAATTAAAACTGGAGCAATCACACATGTAGTGCTTTTATATACAATTTTCTGCTTGTTTTTCTTACTGAAACCTTTTATTTGATTTAAACAAAAGTAACATTCTTCCTTATTAGTAGGACTTTGCCAAATGGCTGGACTAGAGTACTTAATACAATCTTTGTTTTGATCTTTTTTCCATCGAGTGAGCATTCTTTTACAACAATCACAAATAATATGTGGAACCCAGTTGCTAAGCTGATCCATCTTTAACTTGAAGATTTTTTCATACGCTGAGCGTATATCGACATCAACAGGTTTTCTTAAATAACTTACTTCGAATTTAGCACATATGTAGCAGAAAGCATCATGATCCATAAGACAATCATGGGTTTGCGAAACCTTTTTAGTGATTGTTTTTCTTGTGAAGAAAATGATTAAAATACTACAAATCTGTTATTTGCTTTTTATTTATGTTTAGAAAATTCAAATTTACTATGTTTTTTGAGGTTATGTCAAAACCCTGACGTGCAGGAGTAAAACTGACCTCGGATTCGGATTCAGCGACCCGAAAAACATATAGTAATCATAATCTCACCATCTGCGTCGAAATTTTTTTTTTTTTTGTGTGGCTGTGTTATCACGGATTACAATGGGAAGATGGAATGATTCCATACGGCAAGGCTAGAACTTTGATTACGACGGCAGTGATGGGTGCGACAGAGAATGAGATATCACCAACCGTGTATGTTCGTGACTGAACGGATCAGTAAGGCAGGAAAGTTGAACGAGCACGCACACACAGAAATCACTCACACGCAAGTTTATAACAGAAATTAACAAAGTATATTCAAAAAACACAGTCAAATAAAAGTCACGATATTTACAAAGTTATATACAGTTTTAATATTGCAGGACGCACACGTTTCAGTGCACGGCACTGAGCACGGCGCGGACAACGTGAGTCCGCTGCGAGACGCGCGCGAGAAGTCCGAACGCGCACCGAACTGACCCTCGTGGAGCAAGCGACTCCAACAAGGCGCGTATTACAGATCGGCAGAGCAAGCGACTCTGCTGTCGCGAATACAATAAAAGGATAAAGGCGATTATCCTAGAAGCGTGCGAAATATTTGTGCGACTTTGCTCGTAAACTGAAATGCGGATCGTGCTCGAATTGCTCAAAACAGACTGGCCCTCGTCCCCACTTCGCATCCGTTTTTATACTGTGCTTTTCTGGAATGTTTCTTCCTGTCGTCATTTCCTCTTGAAGGAAATGACGACATAAAAAGAACATCCCAGAAAAGCCCGGAAAATTCTAATAAATAATTGGAAACGATTACAAGGTGTTAACTGTTTTTAAACGGCAGCGCCGCCGTTTGCGTTAAGCGCGCCCGGCGTGAGCGCGGCTAAGTTTTGCAGTGTTGAAATCGGGGCGTAAGTCCCGTGCGCAGCGCGAATGGAGAGCAACGACAGTAATGTGTGCGATGTAACACACATCACTGCCGCTACTCTCCACGTATGTTATTGCTGCATTACACCACCTATGTTGCACAGGCCATGCAACACGGGCGATGCAATGCAGCGTGATGAGGGCTTGGCGGAGTTCTTTGTTCGCTCGCGAACATTCCGCCCGCCTCCGGTATTTACCGGACGAATATACGCGAATTTGCATCGCGCGCGGCGGGCCGCGTCGTGGTGTCGCGAGCGCACCTCGTATAAAGGTGGCACCCGCGTGGTGCACGTGACTCGCGGCGCACGTGTTCACCGCGTGCCGTGTTTCGCGGAATCAGCTGATCGCGCTAGTACGCGAACGATTTGCAAAGTGCTGATAGAAATAACGCAGTGGCAGCGACGAAACGTGCGTTCGATGGCATGTGGCGTGGTGCCGCCGCGAGTACGTACGCGTACGTCTAAGTCCACGAGTTTGATGTGGCGAAGATGAGAATGTGACTATGTGAGATGTGAAGTCGCGAACATCGAGTAACGAACGAGAGTGTAATGACGTATGATAAAGAGCGGAACAGTGATAAATGAGAATGAGAATACGTGAAATGGTATGGTGAATGTGAACGAAAAGTGCTTACGTGACCCTCGTGGTTGTAGAGCCGGGAGGACCCGCTGTGCCTCGTGCGCTTTGCGATGATCCCGCCTCGTCTCTGTGCAGCACCACGAGCTTGATGACCGGGTGAGGGTTGAGGTGACCGTCTTCACCTCAACGACGCGAACCTGGCCGTCGCGGCCAGGATGGACGGCGACAATGTGGGCAAGTGGCCACTTCGCGGGTGACGTCAGTTCGCTGCGCACGAGACACAGCTGGCCCTCCTGCACCGGCTCCGTTGCACGCTGCCACTTAGGACGTTCCGCGAGGCCGTGGATATATTCGTCCCGCCACCGCCGCCACAGATGGTCCCGCATCCGCTGGACGAGCTGTCATTGTGAGAGCCGGTTCACCGGCACGTTGAGGAGGGACGGCTCAGGGATGGCACGGAGAGGTGCCCCGATGAGGACGTGGCCCGGTGTGAGGGCCGCCACGTCGTCAGGGGGGAGAGCGACCGCGAATTGAGGCATGCTTCCACCTCGGCGAGTAGGGTCGCCATCTCCTCATAAGTGAGAGTGGCATCGCCGATTACCCGCCTCAGGTGGTGCTTCGCCGATTTCACGGCCGCCTCCCATATGCCGCCGAAGTGGGGAGCCGCCGGGGGGTTGAACCGCCATTGGATGCGCTCCTCCGCCAGGGCCCGGGCGATGTGGCGGGCCTCTTGAGAGCTCGCCGTGAAGAGGGCCCAAAGCTCCTTATCGGCACCCACGAAGTTGGTGCCCTGGTCGGAATAGATCGCCTGCGGCACTCCCCGACGGGAGACGAACCTCCGCAGGGCAGCCAAGAATCCTTCCTCGCTGTAGTCGGTGGCTACGTCTAAGTGCACCGTCCGCGTGCAGAAACAGATCCACACTACGATGAAGGCTTTGCCGCTGTGGTGTCCTCGGCCCTTGGTGGCTCGCAGTAACACCGGACCCGCGTAGTCAACTCCGGTGTGCGTGAAGAGGCGCGCCGGAGTGACACGGGGCGCGGGGAGATCAGCCATAAGTGGCGGCGTGGATGCCGCCCGCCATCGCGAGCACCGAAGACAGCGATGAGTGAGCTTCTTCACGGCGGCCCGTCCGTCTGGCACCCAGTAGCGCTGCCTCACCGCCGCCAGTGTCTGCTGCACGCCGCCGTGGAGTGTCCTGGCGTGGCAAGCGTCGATGATCAGCGCGGTGAGTGCGGACCCTGGTGGAAGAATAATGGAGTGCCTCTTGTCGTATCCAAGAGGCGCGCGGCGGATCCTGCCTCCAACCCGTAGCACATCCTGCTCGTCCAGAAACGGGGTAAGTCTGAGCAGGATGCTCTTTTTTGGTATTGGTTGTCCCTTCTGCAACAGACTAAATTTGTGTGCGTAGGCTTCCGCCTACGCCACCCGCACCCAGGCCAGCAGCGCGTCTTCTAAGTCGTCGCCGGTGAGTTCTGGAGGCCGGTCTGCCTTGCCGTCCCTCGTCCGTAACCAGCGCCGACACCGCGCTGTGATGCGTAGCAGCCGTCGCAGGGACGAGTACCGGCGCAGCAGCTCCAGCTCCTTCTTGGCCAGCGTCGCCCCGACGATGGCCCGTGTCCTCTCCTCGAGAAGGTTGGTCGCCAGCAGTTCATCCTCCGATTGGCGAGGTAGGTCGCCGCGTAACCAGGCTGGGCCTTGCCACCACAGCTCGTATTGCACGAGTTCTCATGGCGGCAGGCCCCGGGAGGCGCAGTCGGCCGGGTTGTCCTGCCCAATCACGTGGTGCCATTCCGCACACGGCAGCGTGATCTGGATTTCCGACGTCCTATTGGCCACGAACGTCTTCCACCGCGTGGGGTGGCCTCGGATCCAGCCCAGCGCGACGGTGGAGTCGGACCAGAGGTGGACTGGCACGGTCTCGAGCCCCAGGACCGTTCGCACGTGGGCCATCAGTCGGACCAGCAGGGTTGCCGCGCACAGTTCCAGCCTCGGTAAAGAAATTTGTTTGATTGGTGCGACCTTGATCTTGGCAGCGACCAAGCGAACAGCCCACTCATCGTCTTCCTTGCTCCGCAGGTACACCACGGCCGCGTAGGCCCGCTCCGAGGCGTCGGCGAAACCGTGCAGCTCCGCCTGGTACTGTCTGGTGGACCGCAGCCACCGAGGGACCCTGATCTCCGCCAGCGTCGGGAGATCGTCCAAGAAGGCCTGCCACGTCGCTGCCTCCGCCGTCGGGAGGGGGAGGTCCCAATCGCGCGACAGTAGCCAGGTCCCCTGGACGAAGATTTTGGCGCGCACGACCACGGGGGCCAGCCAGCCCAGTGGGTCGAATAGTTGTGCCGCTTGCGAGAGGACCGTCCGCCGGGTGATTCTTCTCGCTGATACCGGCTGCACCACAAATGCGAAGGTATCGTCCCCTGGGCGCCAGTGCAGTCCCAGCGTCGAGTGGGTGGTGAGTGCCGTCCACATACGCACCCCTGGTTGCGACAGATCCTCTTCCGGGATGTCCTCCAGGATGTCCGGCTCATTCGACGCCCATTTTTTCAGTAAGTAACGGTATTTAGTTGATACTCCGCGACCTGTCCGTCGTCGCTTCTCCAGAGTATCCTTTGCAGGTCTCTGTTCTCTGGATGGACCAGGATCTGCCAGTATATTTTTTCGACGTCCGCGGCGATGATGCACCGGTGCCACCGCCAACGGAGAAGGACGTCCGCTAACGACGGCAGCAAGTTCGGCCCCACCCGCAGGAACCGATTGAGGGATTCGCCGCCGAGGAGGGCTGCCGAGCCGTTGAACACGACCCGGAGCTTGGTGGAAGTGCTCGTCGGCTTGAGCACTCCGTGGTGCGGTAGGTAGCACCCCTGCTTGTCCTCGGACAATGCCGCGGCCCGCGTCATATGCCCGAGCCGCTCGTATTCCTCTATAAACGTTCGGTACATCGACGCGAGTTGCTCGTCCCGCGCGAACCGTCTCTCCACGCTGGAGAGCACCCGCGCAGCCACGTTCCGCGTCGCGGTGAGGTTTGGTATTCGGGACGCGGTCGGGAGTCGCACGACGTACCGGCCGCTCTCGGTGCGAGCGTGCGTCCGCGCAAAGAGAGCCTCGCACTCCTGCTCTTCTGGCGTCATCGCGTGCTTAGCCTCTGTCACCTCCTCCTGCTCCCAAAACTGTCGAACGAGATGGTCGAGCGGTTCGTCCACGGAGCACACGTGAAGCGAAGCCGTATGTGACGCGACGGCACCGGCGGCGCCCGACACGATCCAACCTAACCTTGTCTCTTGTGCCACAGGTGCTAGGTCCTCGCCCCGTCGGATGCCCGGGGCAAGGATTGCGGCATGAGTATCGGCCCCGAGGAGGACGTCGATGGGATCTGCGGAGGTGAATTCCGGGTCGGCCAGCCGGAATGCCCCGGAGATGCGGCCACTCCTGCCCAGCGCCGCTTGCGAGTCCGGCGTAGACGCTCAGCCGGGGAAGCACAATCGCGGACACGGTGAGTACTTCGTCACCACTCGCGGTTGCCACACCGAGTCGGACTTGTCCACGCGCGATGCCGGTCTGTCTTCCCCCCACGCCGAACACTGCCACCGAGGCTCGAGACCGCGGAAGTCGCAGTCGTTGCACGAGGGCCTCGGTAATTATTGAAACTTCCGAGCCCTGATCAATAAGCGCCCGGACGGGATGCAGGTTACCGAACCGGTCACGCACCTGGATACGCGCGGTGGCGAGGAGGACGGCAACTCTACCCTCCGGAGGGTGGTACGCGAAATGCGATGTTATTGCGCCCGCTGCAACGCGATTAGAGTCAGTGCTCTAAGTCCGGGCTCGCGAAACGCGTCATGCAACGCGGAGTGGTGACGTTTCTCGCACACGGTGCAATTACGCTTTGACTGGCACTCACCTACCTTGTGCTTCTCCAGGCAGTTGATGCACAGATGATGTTCCTCCACAAAGCGTTTCCATTGCCGTCTTCTGGCGGAAGGTGTCGCAGGACATCAAGAAATGATCCTTGCGGCACAGGGAACACCGCTCCTTCTCCTTTCTGCTGGGCTCTTTCCGTTGTGCCAGGTGAGTCTTGGCAGCGACTCGAGAAGTTGGCTCAGTCCTTGCAGGCTGCACAGCCTCAAGCGTATGCAGCCTGCGTTCGAGAAATTCGTGGAATTCCTCATATGTGGGCGGCTTGCTTGTGCCGCCGATCGAATCCTTCCACTCCTGTCTGGAGCGAGGATCGAGCATCTCCACGAAGAGGAAGACGAACAAGTCCTCGCTGCTGGAGATGGGTCGGCCAATACTTTGTAACGAGCCGACGGTGCTAGTCATCGCGTGGAATAGTCTGCGGAGCTCGGTCACGAACTCGCTCTTCATCTTAGGTAGCGCCGTGTACGTAATAAGAGCGCACCAGAAGACGGGGATTCTCATAATAGCGCAGCAGCGCTTCCCACGCTCTGGTGAAATTTCCCTCCGTTGTAGCGAGGCTCCGTATTAACGACTCCGCTTTTCCTTTCAGGCTCACAGATAGTGAAGCCTGGTGACGTCCGAGATGGAGGGATCATCAACAATGAGAGACCGAAATAAGTCACGGAAGAGCGGCCAGTCCTCCTACCTGAGAAGCTCGGCAGCTGAATCCTCGGCAAGGTCGTCCGAGGAGGTGGAGCTGTCTCCGAGGATGCCGGCTTCACATCCGCTGCGGCGGATTGATATTCGAGGAGCAACGTCCTTTGCTCAAGGTACGTGCCCTCTGCGAGACCCATGAGGTCGTTTGTTAAATAATCGTGGTTTTCGAGCTCCTTAGGAAAGAAGCAAACCAACGTCTCGTGATGAGCCTCAAACTTTTCCCATCTCTTGTCGAGAGCATGAAGGGTGTTCTTGACTAAGGCCGCGGTGATCCTCGCGGTACCCACCTTCTTCATGTTTTCGACCGTTCGTGCCATACGCCCGAAATGGTCATTTTGTACCGCAATAAGCGCTTCCATTTTCCAGGTCAATGGAAATTGCAGTTGGCACGGAGCACTGAAGTCTTCCGGCTGAAATCCGGCTTGAAGGACCAAAAATGTTCGTGACTGAACGGATCAGTAAGGCAGGAAAGTTGAACGAGCACGCACAGAAATCACTCACACGCAAGTTTATAACAGAAATTAACAAAGTATATTAAAAAAACACAGTCAAATAAAAGTCACGATATTTACAAAGTTATATACAGTTTTAATATTACAGGACGCACACGTTTCAGTGCACGGCACTGAGCACGGCGCGGACAACGTGAGTCCGCTGCGAGACGCGCGCGAGAAGTCCGAACGCGCACCGAACTGACCCTCGTGGAGCAAGCGACTCCAACAAGGCGCGTATTACAGATCGGCAGAGCAAGCGACTCTGCTGTCGCGAATACAATAAAAGGATAAAGGCGATTATCCTAGAAGCGTGCGAAATATTTGTGCGACTTTGCTCGTAAACTGAAATGCGGGTCGTGCTCGAATTGCTCAAAACAGACTGGCCCTCGTCCCCACTTCGCATCCGTTTTTATACTGTGCTTTTCTGGAATGTTTCTTCCTGTCGTCATTTCCTCTTGAAGGAAATGACGACATAAAAAGAACATCCCAGAAAAGCCCGGAAAATTCTAATAAATAATTGGAAACGATTACAAGGTGTTAACTGTTTTTAAACGGCAACGCCGCCGTTTGCGTTAAGCGCGCCCGGCGTGAGCGCGGCTAAGTTTCGCAGTGTTGAAATCGGGGTGTAAGTCCCGTGCGCAGTGCGAATGGAGAGCAACGACAGTAATGTGTGCGATGTAACACACATTACTGCCGCTACTCTCCACGTATGTTATTGTTGCATTACACCACCTATGTTGCACAGGCCATGCAACACAGGCGATGCAATGCAGCGTGATGAGGGCTTGGCGGAGCCCTTCGTTCGCTCGCGAACAGTGTACATCAAGGGACATGAAAAACGAGAATGGCTGCGGGATCTGTTACTGGATGACGCGAGAGAAGAAGTCTATATCGAAAATATTGATACACATTATGAAGACATTGAATCTTTGAATAAGTTGAACGTTATGTATACCCTGCGTTGCCAGAAACATGTATCAAACTGCGCTTTACAAAATGTATTTAAACTATTCAATTGGTGGTCCGACCATAAAAATATACATGTAACCAATTGTACTTTACAAGAAAAAAAACGTACATCCAAGTGATGGTCTAACTATAAAAATAAATATATTATTAATCAAAAATAGTTGTCAATTTTTTCCCTTTCTACTATCCACCCATATTCCTTTTCCGCTTGCGTATTGTTCGCGAGCGAACGAAGGGCTCCGCCAAGCCCTCATCACGCTGCATTGCATCACCTGTGTTGCATGGCTTGTGTAACACAGGGGGTGTAATGCAGCAATGCTATCCGTGGAGAGTAGCGGCAGTGATGTGTGTTCTATCGCACGCATTGCTGTCGTTGCTCTCCAGTCACGCTGTACGCGGGACTTACGTCCCGCTATCATTACATTTTCGGACTTAGCCGCGCTCACGCGGAGCGCGCTAAAGTAGCGAAACGGCGGCGCTGCCGTTTTCTCTAAATTCAAAACGACTTAGTCATCGTCCCCAATTCGCTATTTGTAATTATATTTTTGCAGATATGTTTATATAGACCTTTCCGAGCTTTTCTGGAGTGTTCCTTTTCTGTCGTCATTTCCTTCAAGAGGAAGTGACGACGAGAAGGAACATTCCAGAAAAGCACAGTATAAAAAGCGGATGCAGAGTGGGGACGGGGCCAGTCTGCTTCGAGTCCTTCAGGTACGACCCGCATTTCATAGTTAAATTCACGCAATTATTCGCACGCCAATTCGCACGCTTATCTTCGGATAACCGCCGCTTATCCGACTTTGCATCGAGTTCGCGACAGCAAAGTCGCTTTCTTTGCTGCGTCTGCTACGCGCGCTGTCTTGGAGTCGCCTGCTCCACGCGTTCGCGAACTGTACATTCGCACACGTCTTATCCACTCTCGGTCGCGTTTCACGCTCCTCACCGTGGACTTGCAGTGTCTGCGCTGTGGTTAGTGAGCTGAAAGTGTTTGAGTGTGTGTTAAACTGTATATAATTCTGTAAATATTGCGACTTTGATTGACTTGTATAGTGCCTGTAAATATACTCTTGTGATCAGTGTTCAAAAACTTGCGTGTGAATTATTTTGTGTGTGCGTGTGCGTTTTCTCCTAACGGCTCCATTCCGTACCGAACAGTATGGTTAAGATTATATCGTTTGTTCTCGTAATTTCTATGCTGACATTGGTGCTTGAAACGTTTAGGAGGGGAATAATCTCCTCTCCTTGTAATTTTTTTTTTTTTTTTATTGACGCTGAAGAACACGATCGTACACGTTCAGTGTTGCATCAGCCGCTCGTGTGAAAAGTTTGATTCTTGTAACCAGTAGCAGCAACAATGTACTCCCCTCAGGGAAGCAGCAACAACACACGTATGAATTATTACGTGCCACTCGAGGATGGCGAAACTCAACCATTTAAAAAGAAACGTGTCAAGTAAGTTTTGTTAAAAAATTTTCATTTATCTTTTAAAATTCTTGAAATTTAACTATTTAAAATATTTTTTAATGATTTTTTTCCACAGCGTTTTACCCGCACGTCGTACGGTTCGTGTACTGGGCAGAAAATACCCATTGACTGCTACGGGATATAAATTTTTGGAAATTGGCATCAACGTTGGACCATCGAGTCACATCGAGATTGCCATAGGAGATCATCGTGGAAACGAATTAATAATGTCTCTCGAAACGTGGAAAGGACTTTATGAGCAACGAGGGAACATTCAAAATCTTCTTTGGAATCATTACATGGATACCTCAAATTCTATTAGCGTTGGCCCATTAACAGTGCGATTCTGTGTAATTAACGGCAATAAACTTGTGCGCCTCGAATCATCCGACGTGTGTTTGACGATGACCGAATCCACGTTATTCTCAATGTTTAACCTGGATCGATGCATCGATTTAATGTTCGATCGGTTGACTAGTATTCTCGAAAGAGTCGACAAAAAATTTGTACAATCCGAAAATATCGCATCCACTGTAACGGATAAGAAGAATGTATCAGATGTGATACGCACTAGCGATGCCTTCGATGAGCGTCTCATTGATTGTGAATTATTGGCTTTAGTTTTTAGTAATATGTAAAAAACATATACGTATAATAAATGAATAATTCCATGTATATTATTATATTATTTTTCCCATCCTTGCTCCGTGCATCGAATAAAGTTTATTATATCTTTAAGTCGCATTCGAGCGTCAAAACGTCTGGCTGTTGCAATCAAAGTCGGTGACTACATTAAAAAAGTGGAAGTGAATTGAACGGTGTGACTGAGAACTGAACTAATGCTCAAGAAAGATCTTAAAGAGATGGAATTTTCAAAACAACCCAATAACGCGTTAATGTTTTTTTGGGAAAAAAACGGAAAGGTTTGCATGTAACCTAGTGACGCATTAGAACATCTAATCTTCCGACGTCCGGAAATTTATAAAAAACCAAGTAATTTATGGAGTTATAAAAGAGAAATCTTTGTTTGGACCTTATTATCCCTCTGAACAAAAAAAGATAAGAAAAAATTTTAGAAATTTGTGACAATGTTTAAACACTATCGTGTGACGCACTAGAATATCTTATCTTTCGACATCGTAAATTTATAAAAACTGAGTGATTTATGGGTTTTTTATTTATTTATTTATTTATTTATAAGTAGAAATCAAAAGAAAAATTGGTTTTTTATTAATTAATTATTTATTTTTATAAGGAGAAATCGAATAAATTGATTAATTATGAGATTATTTTATTATAAGGGGAAATCGAAAGAAAAAAATTGATTAATTTAATTGATTATTTTATTATAAGGGGAAATTTAAAGAAAAAATTGATTAATTTAATTGATTGATTGATTGATTAATTTAATTGATTGTTTGATTAATTTAATTGATTGGTTGATTAATTTAATTGATTGATTGATTAATTTAATTGATTGATTGATTAATTTAAATTGATTAATTTAATTGATTAATTAATTAATTACCCCCTGTGACGTCATACCCCCACTCCTGTGACGTCATACCCCCCACTCCCGTGACGTCATAGCCCCACTCCAAAGTGGTCCAGAACCGGCCTATCTTTACTACTTGTACGTATTAATGACTGTAGAACTGATCTAGTAAAACGAGTTGTCGTGCCACTAAGGTTCCGAGAAATTCGGAATACTCACACTTGATAGGTACAAAAGAACACTTACCTGACTTTGCCCGTCAGGTAAGTTTTGATATGTAATTGTGCACATGGTTTCGCAATCTCAAGAAAAGCATAAAAGGTTTCAATAGAAAAAGAAAACTGACAGGTAAATTGACTAATAAATTTAATATTGTATTATAGTTTAACTATATGCAAAAATTTCGATCCATGAAGAAAATGAAACAAGAAATTTGGGTGACACTCTATCACAAATTATCGGCAGGTCAAAAACCGCGACATGAATGATGGCCGAGGACTCATGGCAAAAAGCGAAAACGAAAGACCTTATATAATTTAGCACAGTATGCTAACAAACCAACTCTCAAAAAGAAATATTTAATGCTATTAATACAATTTATGAAGAGTTCAGTAACGACGAATTAATAAATCGTTGCTTAGGAAGCTACATATATAGAACAGTAATGAGTTTTTTTAATTCTATTGTGTGATCGATAGCACCAAAAACATTTCGAGTTGTAAAATAATTGTTGATATTGCTGTGTGCATCTTCAATGATAGCTTCATATGTGTAATAGACATTATTAAACCTAGTTTTGACCAGAATGTTACAATTCTTGCGTCGAGATGGATTCCGGCACATTAGCAAAGCAGAGCTCCATTGATACTGCTAAAGAAACTAAAAGCAACAACATCGGAAAAAGACGGAAGAGACTTATAAGAACTTTAAAGATTGCTGTATAGAATTGCTGACTGAAGGTAAATTTAAAATTTTCTAATTTTACAAAATTTTGTTAAGCAAAATTTTAAACGCGTTTTTATCAAAATGACATTTTAAGTAAATCAGCGTTATCGCAGATCTTCGAGATTTATTTATTTATTTGATTACTTATTTGATTTACTTAAAACTTTTAGAGAATCTTTTTATACATAAGTATAATACATATGATTTTTATGATTGGTTGAAAAAATTTTTCGTTACAAACAAAACTTTCTTCAAATGTTCACCATTTTCATAAATTTTTTTATTTTGCATTTTTATTTTTATGACTATTTACACGTACGTACTTCCACAATTTATGTTACGTAAAAAATGAAAAGTTTTTGGTTTCTTGTTTTATATCAAACTATATCGGAGAACTCGCAACACCGATTAAACGGTCATTTGAAAAGGACTTACCGTGCAACAGCTCCAGCAATGCTATTTTGTTTAAAAAAATAAACAAAAAAAATTATACTCATTAATATATGTAAACTAAATGCCTTCAAACAGACTTTCTACTGATTATGAGTTAATCATTTTCAAAAAAACAATTGCTAAAT